>JACJUY010001838.1:44971-67120 GCA_014220935.1 Platorchestia sp. MABIK | reverse complement strand
ATATTCTTCAAGTAACTATAACTCGAAAACTAATGAGTTTTGGACATTTTGTCATTCATGAAAATCGATTTATTTTGAGTTTTTGTACCTAAGTTCGAAGTTTGTTCAAAGTAAAAATAAACACCCTGTATATTCAATTGGAACAAGTTAATGGTCTACTAAAATTAACTTGAATTCTCAAACGTTAGTTTTATCTTCAACATTTTTTATTTAATTGCCGAATTTCAATGATGCTGAAATTAATCCTGCGTGACTAAAAAATGTGAAAAAACATTAAAACATACAAATTAAAGGTACAGATCTCAAGGTATTTATAAATTGTCATTTGAATTCAACCTCATTGATGGACAAAGATTTGCGGCAGAGCTTAAACCTACATTTGTAAGCAAAATAGGACACCGACTCACGTGTACCTCGTATTCAATAAGGTACAGAAGATCAGATAAATTTACATAATTTAAGCGAACTAAAAAATCGCTCCTAGCCAGTTCAAATAATGCGGGCAAGACATGATACAGTCCAGCCATCAGATTGTATTGTATCCGACGTTTTTGTTCTTCAATATACAGGTATGTAGAACATCCCGTGGACTGAGTGATCTCTTTATAGTGATCTCTTTTAAAAGAGCATTCAATCCCTGGCCATCTCTTCAAGAAATTAGGATGAAATTCTTTTTCACGATACATTTGTTGAAAATGGTCATTCAGGTAATTCCGCATCGTTTGAATCAACGAGCCTTTAAAGTATTTCTGAAAATCTTGCCAGCGAAAAATAACAAAATTTAAAGTAAAAGTGCAGTGACATGTACTTAAAAGACTGGCGTATTTGCTAACAAAAAATAAAATTAGCTAAAGAACGCTCGCATTCATCAAAGTGTAGGTATGCTGTTTGCACTCAAAAATTAAACATCAGATCATGTGATCTACGTTCCATGTTTCTAATCTAAGAGCTCTTATCCTAAAACGGTTTTCTTAAAACGGCTTTATTCTAAAAAACATCTGCCATCGGACTGGCCACATCGTGTCCTTCTTCCTCACTATATACACGTCTGTCGAGGTGTATAATGTCAGCAATGCGTTGCACTAATTTCTTTCCAGTACCTGAACTAGAAGTTTCGAGTCGAAAGATTTCATTTTATCTTCGTCAGGTTCGGACTAAATGCATGTTCCATAGAGACACAAAAGAAACACTTTTTTCGCTTCCAAATAAATCACAGTTTGTTCAAATTTTGTAGAAAGATCTTCCGAGCGCATATTTAAAAAAACGCTCTGAACCGCACTCACTAATAACCCTGAAAGTTAACGAACATTTCAGACAAGGCTTTCGATCGACAGTCTCCACGCTACTTTCAATAGACAGGAGCAAAGGGCGAACATGATCCCGCTTTTTTATTCTTAAATTATTTTAGAAATTTCCTCGATTCTTTGTTTTTAATTCAGAACAAAATCAATTTTGAATAATTTATTTCAACAGCAGAAGTTGAAAGGTTCGATGTCCCTCCAACGTAGTTAAAGGTCTGATCCAGGCACTTCTGCAGTTTAATAGATCTCAAAAAACTCTTCGTTCTATAATTTTGTGGCACTTTCTTTGATTCCGCACAATATGGTAGTTTGACTGCATAAAACTATACGGAGGATAAAACACGTAATCACCGATGTGTCCTATCTGAAAAAAAATCAGATCCTGTTGTACATTTAATATCAGTATAATCGCGTGTACGGAACTCATAACGACACATTATTACAGGAAGGGGGGAAAGCTCTACAGCGCGCCAAACATAATGGTATTTCAGCGTCACTCACCCTAAAACGAAGTCAATACCCTTTAGCATGTCGGGCTTTCGAAGCACTCACATTACCGCCCATGCTCATTTCCACGACAGCCACAAAAAGAGCATTCAAATAACGAGGCGAGGAATTCTAGTCGCCCGAGCTTTATAATTTGCTTCTTCAGCAAGAGCTTTGTGCTCCTCAATAGTGCGATGAAAGTTTTTTAGTAGGAAATGCAATATTTGCCCGAGATGAGGAAGAGAAATGTGTGCACTTTGAAAATTGAGTCATTTAATTCGTCCACTATTTATTAAACAATTATTCTAGCTGGCATTATGATATTCCTGAGAATTAACTCGGTAAAATAAGCTGTGCTTTAAATTCACGTTTTTCCGACGAATTCGCACATTAGAAATAATCATTTGAAGTTAATCACTCTTGAAGGAAAACTTCTTTCCATCTGCACACTTTAGCTTAAATAACAAAAATCACAATTGAGAGGATACTGAGAAAATTCAAGACATAAACCCTAAAACCTGAATACTTAAGCTCCCGTGTTGCTGTTTGCTATCGCTGGCTGCTAAAACGCCACGCGAGTCAAAAATGAGACTGGCAAACAATAATTAGAGGACGTTACCAGCGAGCGTTGGCTCAGGTGATTATCATCAGGGCGTGCTTTTCAAGAATCGAGTTTACTTTACCTGGCAGCACTTTTATCGCCGTCTTGATTACGGTGATATAGTCACCTTCTTGAAAACCTCGCGCCAGAAACGTCAAGAAATCTCTCGTTAACACTGCTCAAGTACACAAGGTAAAGAAGAAGAATTTGGACTTTTAAATGATGCCTGAGAAGCGACAAAAAAAAAGCCAGTGTGGCTTCCAAATAGCCCGCCTGCTTTGTACGATAGATAATAGATCAGTGATTCGTAATCCATCTAAGATTAGAAATTCCTTACAAAACTTCATTTTTTGAAATGAACTGGCGATTCATCACCCAATCTTGTTTAATGAAGCCCTTCAAGGAATTGTATTTATTCCGTTTGTGTCAAAAATGGTACCAGTGAGAGATATGATCTCCCGAATATTCATTCATGTACAGGCACCTGTTCGTGAAGCTTTTGAGGGCAGATAATTTAGGTTCACATTCCGGAGAGAACGACTCTTTGAACGAACTCTACAGCCCACTGGATTGCCGGTCAGAAAACGCTGAAATTCAATTACACCTGAAGCTGAACAGAGTTTACTGACGCAATTCGACGCACTAAATTGCCCAGCAAATTAGTTCCCAATATCGCGAGTCCATCGAAATGAAAAGTTTGAGAGCAGAAACTGGTCGCTAAAAAAACTAATGGAAACATGTCGGACGCGTGTTGCATAACTAGAGCTCTGACTCCCCCAGGGCCGCAGCAGCACGTTGGCTGCAATCTGCACTCACTCGAATGCCTGCTCTCAACGACTAGTCAAAATTTGGCGCTGTCCAAAATTCGATATTTCCTAAAGTGGCGAGTCAGTAAGACTTCTGGCGTGGCCAACTGCGTTCATTTCTTGCAGTTTTGTTGAAACGCTCTAAATGTTATAAAGCAAGCGAATGGTAAGGCATATTTTTTGATTTAATATTCCTGTAATAAGCCTACTTTCTTATTCGCGAGATTGTTACAAGATCTTCTAGATTTTAGTAACCATTCAAGAGTTACTGCATACTTTGAACACATTTTCTTAAAGGTGATGATATAAACAGCTTCTAAAAGCCAATTAGGAATACAAACAATGATAATTATTTTTTTTACAAAGACGCACAGCGCTTGCTTATACCCTTCACGCACGTGTATCGTGCACACTAAGTACTTGCTAATATCTTCAATACTCGATACAACAATATTAAGTTATTAGCATCGATTGAAATTCCATTTAATTAAGGCATACCGTTGCAAATGAGTTTTTCATTGAGTGTACTGACGTATTAAATTTGCCGCCTCCCTAATTCTACGTACCCTTTATTTGATTAACCCATCATTGCGAATTTTTTAAAATTCTTAAATAAAGATGCAAGACGTGAAAAACTTTATAAAATCCGTATCAAAAATTGCCCCGGTGATAGGCCAGGCCGCCGTCCATCAGAGCCCGTATTCGCGGGGCTGGCGCCGCTGCTGCTGCGCAGCGGCTGCGCAAAAATGTTCACATGACCGTGGTGTCTGCCTCTTGCTCGAAAAAAAGCATGCGCGAAGTGGCATATTTACACGTTACCGTGCTGCGCGCGCCTCACTGCTCTAATCTGCACAGATGCCGGCTGCGGTTTTAAAGTGAGGAAGTACCTGCGCGACAGCGGGTGTATGCACGCTAGTTACTTATGCCTCAGAAATTGTTCTGTCTTGCTTTGTGAAATTCGCAATATAACGGATGGACTTTGTTTTTGGAAAACAAGAGCTGAGAAAATTTTTTAATATAATGACAGGAAGAAACATTTGGCTTTTAAGTTCTAGAATAGAAGTACGAGCTTACGAACATTATCTATGCTCATTTTCAGCAGGTAACCTATTAAAATAAAAAATAAAATTGAAGAGGCAATGAATCAATAAATGCCATGCTGCTATGATTTGACACGAGGGAAAGGTAACGCCATAGTTAACATGTACGATAGGTGAGTTAATTTGAAATTCGGAGTGACACAAAAATCTTAATCATTGAGAAAGGGCTGAAGTTCACGAATGAAATGCTTTCGAAATTTTATATTTGCAGCGGGTACTAATGCTATGACTTTGAAATTCTTCGTAAGTTATTCAGATTATATTGCATAATTCTGAAACAGCTACCAGGTGGAGAAACTAATGTGTTACTCGCACGCGACATTCCCTAAACTTTGGAATGTTTGTCTGGAGGTGACGTTTTGTCTTTTCGTAGTATTTACAGCACTGTACACACTTATTTAGCGGAAATCGTAATAAGATTTTTTAGACAGTGAGTTCTGATAATTTCATTCATAATTGTTTTGATTGTGATTTCCACAATCTCAGGGGAATTCGTTACTAGGTGATTGTACTGTCAGATATGTTAAGCATTCATTTTAAAAATTTGGAGTGACTCAATAACTACCATGGTCCCTAAAAATTTATTAACCAAATCATCTCACAAATACGCTAACTGCGCGTTTAGTAACCCCAAATTCGAAAGTCCGACATCAGCAGCTATCAGCACTACTCTAATTTCATCCGTATTATTGAGGTTCAAAGAAGGTGTCGTACAACTCGGGGATCAAAAGTGCAGTATCTGAGAGTTGCATTTAAAATGACTCTTCAATTTTTTTAACGGTAACACAATGGCTGAAACTACTTTTTATAAATTCGTTCCGGAAACGGCAGAAGAGACGTAACCCATTAAGTTGAAAATCACGGTAAAGGAATTCAAGAATGAAATTTAGAAGAAAAATCCTTATTTTCTCGGCTTAACATCAACTACATTGTTTTCCTAGAAGGAATAATGATTTAAATTATGTGTAGGAAGAAATAAGACCATGAAAAATTAATTTAATAATTTGTGTTTAAATTAAATGTTTCATCTCGGTGACTCTCAGCTTTAGTTGAGTTAGAATTGGGTGACCCAAGCAACCGTGCCTGTTAGGAACTTTATAAATTCAGGGTTTTTGTTTAATTGGAGAACGAAGAATTCTATGTTTGTGAAGGCGACATAAAGTCACGTTCGCATCACGTCTGTCGTGACCGAGGCATCACCGTGGCACGTCTGGAGACATGTGCCGGAAATGAGAAAGCCATTTAGCATCCAGCCCCGATTCCAGAAGTTAATGGTCTAAAAATTACATCACGCAAAATTTGCGAAGGAAAATTCAAACTTTTAACGAATATTCGAAGAGAAATTCTGTTTTCAGTCAAGTTTTGTATCAAGTTTTAATCAAGACATTCAGTATTCAATCAAATTTTTGTGAACAAGGTAATGTGTGTGTTTATCATCTACATGATCAAATTTGACGGAGATCTAATCTTTTTCACCAAGATGATGGCTGTTTTTAACTATTTTTATATTTTTGCACGGAAATTCCCCACTGATTTTTCTTTCCTTGCACAAATCTTTAGGCTTTATTGTTTTCTCAACTTCTCGTTTAGGTTCGAATATCACCAGAGGATCAAGCATCTCATAAAAATACCATGCAAAGTTGAATTTGAGTAGCAATTTATCGTACTTCTTAACACTAGAATTTAAAAGCAGAGCTGGAAGCAGTTTCCATTCATCTTATACGTAATTTGATGGACGTAACGATGGATAAAAGCAAGACCCGCAAAATTTATCATACCTCTTAACACTAGAATTAAAAACAAAGAGCTGGGAGCAGTTTCCACTCATCTCATACGTAATATGACGGACGAAGCGATGGATCGAAGCAAAAAAAAGACCCACGAGAGTTCTCTGAGCAGATAGAGGGCGTCTCCTTTCTCGCGAGTGAGGTCGGGCGTGCTGGAAAGAGCAACTTTGCCCATGATGTACGCGATCTTAGAGCGACTAATGCTGTGATAAAATCCTGCGTCACGCGCTGGGAACCTTCAGTGCGTGATGGAGTAGGGCACCCCTGTTGATGATGGATGCAATGTGTGCGCCCTTTGGGCCTTGTCTCCAATTCCAGAGAGTACAGTCGATCCTCGAATTAGACACCATCTCATATACGAGCTTCAACTTATACGGATAGAAATTAGTTTCAGTTGCTCAACTAATACGATGTTTGATTCATGTTACGAATTACTGGGGCTTATTTTCATTCGTGTTATTGAGGTTCGAAGAAGGTGATGTCGTATAGCTCGAGGATCAAAAGTGCATTCTCTGAGAGTTGGCAATATGAAGATAAACTTAAAATACTATCAAGAATTCCGGTGTCTTGCTGCAAACCACAAACTTCCCTTTTAAAGTATAGATGCAAGAGATTAAGTTGGCGACATTTGAAGCTAATACGCGCGTTTAAAATTAAGTTTACCTAAATGACGATATGTTCGCCTGATGAAGACATTAAGTACAGGAAGCTTGATGTGAAGAAATATGCTCTTCAACATCACGATAGCACGATGTTCGTAAAACGGTGTTTCTGAACTTCCTCTCATTAGAGTCTCTTAATAATTTCCATTTAAATTTTAAGTGAGTGAAATACAAAGGAGTTCAACATTGGAGATGGCTATGAGTTTTGATGTTTAGTATACACAAAAGACCGTGAGTGTTTACCGAGAAATTCTAGACAAATGAAAATACAGTACAAGTGATCGTCTTGATTGAGTCCTTCGTCGAGGTAGCACACTGCAACTTTATTACACTATTTGCTGGATTGGTTCCTCGGTCAATAGGTTCTGACCGGAAGGGAGGCAGAAAAATTGCTCGTAAAGTGACCGTAATGCAATAAGGAAAACCGACCAGCAAAATTTACAAATTTCAGGTTCCTGGGAAAAGAAAGTGGGTGACAAACACTTTTATTATTTAATTTAGGCGAAATGGAATCTTGATAGCTCTCTAACAATATGACCGCAATAAATGTGTCATAGTGCTCCATTTTACAACACGCACCATATCTTCCTGTCACAACCCTCCGTACAGTTTATCAGTCGTTTTATCTGCAAATTACCATCTACTGTGCAAATAAGCCTGAACGCGTTTGTGCAAAGAAAGATGCTACGCATCACCATGACTGATCGCGCCACCTACTCTTTAATACATGTACAAAAATATGCATATACGTACATATACGAGCTATATGTATATATATATTCACCTAAATCCATTTGAGAATTCTTTGGGGACACCGGGAGCTTTCGCTGAGTAAAATTGCTAAGGCTAGTGTAGTTAAATCAGAATTTTATTTCAAATTAATAAACCTGCGAATTAAAACATGCATTTCATGAACGAAAATTTTGAATTTGCCTCAAGAAATCAAAAACGATTGTCGACGTGAATTCAAGCATAAGAGTTTTCTCATGCAGATGCGCTTTTTAATTTAGATTAGTAGTTTGATAGTTTGTTTTTTCGGCGAAATGTTCACATGCATTAGTGTCCTGTAATAGGAAGTAGCTTAAATATTACCCCTTAGATACATATAAACTCCTGAGACTGGCACATACTGCAACTGGGACTTCCTGCAACTAACTGGTCAGCTTCAAAAGTGAACAACTTCTTCGTAAACTGGAACATCTTCAAAACCTAAATTTTGCGTCGATTTCGTGAAGATGCGTTGCAGTGAAGTACTAGAAATGACCATTACCGTTATTTGCTCCATTAATTGCATTATTTTTCACCAGGTAGAATGAATTTAAAATATAATGCTTATAATGCTATGAATATGCTCATAATAATGGTATCTGATTCACTTCCAAAAAGTAAATTTTACACTGCTTGATTAACGTGAAATTCAGCAAAAACTCTATAAAAACGGGCATGAACATCAGTGTTGTTCTATTTGTGAGTTAAAGATTGAGAGGACTACTTTCTACAACATCCGACAGCAGAAGAAAAAGCTATTGAGACCTTCACTTTCATTTCTGAATGAAAAACGATAATTTTACGATGAGTTTCATAAAATGTAATGATGTTTACTATGTTCATACCCATTGTAAAAATATCCTTTTGTCAAAAGGTGAAAACCTGTTTTTTATCACTCTGCACGAGTGTTCTCCTCAAACTGAGACAACACACTGTCACTGAGACATAACGCGTGTTAAAGTTGTAAGAATTTTAGTATAATAATCACTTGCGTGTATACAATGTTGATAGAATGGAGGTTCTAGAACGGCAAAACGCTGAATTAATACCAGATAATCGCTTCGTTCTGACTAAGGACTTTAGAACGAAAATCAGATGTATCTAAAAGCGCAATCATAAGTTTCGAGGGTAGGTCTCTAACGGGACTGCTTTCTCAACATGGCGCATTGCTATAATCACGCTTGTCTGCTACATTTATGAAATCATTGCTCAGTGAAATGAAAATTAAAAATCCCTTTAAGCATATGTATGACCTCTGAGAATTGCCCCCACAACATTTTTAGCGTGTATAGTAATATGTTGAGATGAGGCAATGTATGTTGAAACTCACGACTTTCATTTAATACGCTCGGCTGAGTGCCAAAGCTAGCAGCAGCATCGGACTCAGCAGCTGGGTGTTGTCACTCCAGGGATGGGCGGGGCCAGCTAAGCTTCTGGAGAGTCGCGCAGGCGTACACACGCACGTACGCAACACCCACGTGTTGTACAAGCGCGCCACGTGACGGCGTGAGTACGCCTTGCTGGCGAATGAATGAATCCTCACTTGGAGCTTTGATCCTGTGCCTGTAGTTCACCTGTGCGCTTCCGGGCCCGAGCGGCCACATGAAGTCCAAGGTCGTGCGGAGGTCTCAAGTAACTCTAACCTAATTCATTGATCTGGTACAATCTCAAATCTTCGTTATGGTCGATTAATTTTGACCTGTCTAAGGTAGAGTGAAACATATTACAAGCTACGGTGCTCACGAAATTATTTCAGTAAAGATAACTTGGCGAGCGGGTACACCAATGAACATTTTGCTACACTTAATGAAATGGGATGTATTTAGAGTACAGCTCAGATACTCGTACATGACAGATCCGGACAGCTTTTTCTTCAGTACTCCGTACACAGTATGATTGAATATATAGTTGACAACAAATTTTGAACTGCTGTTCATGTACGGTGTTCAAAAAATATTGTTGTAATGATTTACAGTTAAACTCAATTCGCGCAAGTGCAATTTTCCCGCATAGTAAACTGCGGCAGTGCTCGCTCTGGATAAAAGGAGAAGACTCAACAAGCATATCAACGTCTTGGAAAGGAACTGACAGGCATCGTCTGCTCAGATGAGGAAGCCAAAGGTCAAGCAGTGCAGACCACGCGCATGATCTTTTTAAAATTAGCTCTATTTTTTATTCTGCGCAGCGCCTTTACTGCTGTCTCTTGGCTGGGCGGAAATTGTGTGCATGTTTACTTCGGATCATTCACGCTTCAGATGGCAAGTTTCTGATGTCATTTCATTCCGTATATGTTGTTTATATATTATTTAGTTCATTATGGAAGAAGTAGATCTGCTTTCAGAGTTTTACAAGCACTTTCATGTTCAGTATTTACAGGCTCTGGGTGAACAACGTATTAGTTCGATCGATTGATGCATGTCCATTTTCTACTGGCAGTGCCGTGTTATGATGGCTTGTAGTCATTTTGATTTACGAAGTACATATATTTAAACTTGAAAGAAACAGATTTTCGTGAGTGACTTCCTCGTTTGATTTGTATCTTTTAACTTCAGAATATTCCAAATTCTGAGAAGGAGCTTTTTCTTCCGATTGCATCGCCTTGTGTGCAAATTGCGGGCTGCGCGCACGTCAAAAATTGTTTCCTCAATTTATCGTCACTGAATGCGTTAACGTGTGGATGTTTCCTATTCTTTTTTGATGAGTTGATGATTCCAGTAAATTGGAACATCACCCGACCTATATACTCGCCAACATTCGTGCCACATAGTTCTCATCAAATACTCTAAAGAAAGATTGCTCTACTATAACCAAAATAATGAAATGTTATGAGCAGCTTGTGCGCATGCAACCGTTAGCTCCATAAAGTGATACAGTATTTGAAATAAAGTAATTATTAATAATTCTTTTGTCGTGAAAAATGTTGAACTTATTATGTCAAAAGCTATATTATACACAGATTGAATAAACTTGTTAATGCTCCAGTAAAATAAAACTTTCACTACGTAAGTTACGATAATTGTGTTAGGACTACATTTAAAATAAAAAAAATTTTCTAGTAAAGTTTTCTCCCAGAAAATACCAATTCAGTCGTGAGATTTACGAAATCGCATTTTTTCCTCGGATAACGCTTGGTTGTCTTTTCTCCCAGGTGTGTGGAAGTAAATGTGCAACACGAGCTGCAATTCATAATATGATACATGTTACAAATATGCAATATTGGTAACTGGTTATAATGTAGTATTCATTAGTAATTTTAGATATATTTATGTTGAAAATCACTGCATATATATGAGAATTTAATATGTTCTGTATTTTGTACGTAAGCACGTGATTTGTATCATTTGTTTTTCTTAATTTGTTGGTGTAATGCACAATAATTTCACTAAAGCAAGAATTACCCAAATATAATTGCCCACCGAGGTACGTGTGCGAACTTTCGAAGACGGGTCACAAAACTCAGCATCGAAAAGCACAAATATCTCTTAACTAAATATACCATACCAGATATACCATGCCCAAACATACCATACTAAATATATCATGCTAAATATCCCTTGTCCAAGTATACCGTACTAGATGTACCATGCCAAATATACCACACCAAGATGTATATACAACTTCTTAAAACCGGGTCGCAAAATTCCGCATCAAAAAGCACAAACATCCCATTACTAAAACAATGCCCTGACTCGAGCTTTCTAAAGCGAACACCCACGTGCAGGATGTGCGAAGCTCGCTCTCAGAAAATTCAGAAATTCGGTCGTCTGCTTGCGCTGCGGCGCTCGGCAGAGCGGCGGAAACTCACTAAAGAGGCCGTTTTAAAACAATCAAAGTGGGCGTCCGAAATTAGAGGCTGTGATCTCATTAGCGCGCACGAAAGTTAGACATAGCAGCGTCGTCACAGCGAGAGTTTCCCGGCACTAAATTTAAATATCGAATTAAGCCAACGCCTTTACTGATGCACGAGAACAAAAAGAGCTTCTGCGATGCTATCAAAGGCGAACAACAATCAAGCAAGCCGTACATTAAGGGCAGCGCTCACTACAGAAAGGGTGGACCACAATTCTGATAAGTAAAACGAGACGCCAAAAAATATTCTATGAAAAATGATAGGCAAAGCGTGGCGAGTGTGTGTGTGTATCGCGGGGTCAGCTAGCCAATGACCGGCAAGACTGGGCACCCACGCTCTAATTCGTGCCGCGTATCGTCGCACCTGCTCACAACATCTTCTCTAACTTTACTTACACGGATGTAACTCAGCGAGCTGTGGAGCTCACGACGCACGTCGACTCGTGTAACTAATATCCGTGTACAAAGACACTTTGATAATTGTAGGGTGAACGACAATCTCGCATTAGCTTGACTAGGTGGAGTAGCGAACGCTGCGTCCTCGAGCCGCGCCACGATGCGGTGTGTGGAGTAATATGGCTCTAGGCGCGTAACTGGGGATTTGGGCGGCACACCCTAGGCGTATACTCTTAACACACAGTCTGGACAATAGCTTCTTCTGGGAACAATGTTTACGGTTGAATCTGCCCGTAATCTTTCACACTTACATCTTTTATTATAAACTAACTCGCTTCACCTTATCACTGACTTCAGTCGCCATGGCCACACTGCGGTGCGTCTCAAGTTTCCTTAGGCAACCACTTTTCTCCCTTTATTTCGACGCAGCGCAAGCGTTCTATGCTTACTGAGCTTTCGAGCGGCGACACCTACGAAGTTTTTTTCCTGCTTGAGTGTAAGGCCGTGCCCTGCTGATCTGTTTTCTCTAACGATAGCGACGCCCTCGTTGGTCTCACTAGTGTGCTCTGCCCTGTCGAGTTCTGGCGTGGCGCACAAACGAGTCTTGCCGCGCTCGTTTCGAAATTATTTCCTTGAAACCTGAAACGCTTCACGAGGTCGCCAGGGAACAAATCTGAAAAAATCTTTTCGGTGTAGAACCGCGTAGTATGATGCAACAATGAATTTCAATGAGGAATGTAGATTTATATTGAGGCACTGCTAACTAGTTTCGTTTTTTTTCGAGTCCAGTAATTCAATGTCCTTAGTAAACTTGGAGGGTACAACGGGTAATACATTTCAGCTTCCAGTTAGTTTATGCATACGTTCAAAATTACTTACTTTGAAAAACGATCAACTGTTATGTGGTTAAAATGCAAGGAAACGTAAGACGCATGTCATTTTAGAAAAAAGCTTTGAATTCAATTAAATCGATCAAAATAATAATTTTTCCTTTTAGGCTTTCAGGTTGCTAGAAACTTTTTCATTCGTCTTAACAGCAAGCAATTAATTATTTAAGTAAAAAGAATTCAGTATTGTCTTGTTATTAACATTACACTAATGTTTACTTACTCGAATAACGGTTGCAAAACCATTTATCACTTTTAGTTCAAAACAATAAATCATATCCATTCAATGATTTTTAGATAAGACATAATCGTTAAAACCAAGAACATTATCATATTGAAAGTGATAGGTTACATGTTCTCAAAGTATGGATTCCTCTCTCTTTCAAGTACACGAGCTAAATAACCGGCAATCATGGACAGTAGAATAACAAAACAACTGAAAATATTAACGGTTACGATCGTTTACCGTTGTGCGACCAGAAAGCATTTTGAACCAGAAATAACTTTAATATCCAATTAATTTCGGTAGAACGTTAGCTCACTACTTTAAAAGCTAATTTATTGCTCGCCTCAATTGCGAGCATCATATGTATTTAAGCCTCCAAAACGAATTAATAAATAAAAATTCAAGCAATTTGTGTAGCATTGTTTCATTTATTTATTTTGTCTATTATTATAGTTTGTAGTAGGGATAAGCAGGTAAATTTATTTCAGTGTAAATTATTGATTATTGGTTTCAAGACGTACGAATTACACAATGCTTACTGTAAGTTGTACAGGGTAACACTTTTCCCTTTTCGAAAATCAATTATGTCGATATTATCTGGCTAATATTCATTTGCAAACATGGAAACGCAGGATTAATGAACTGACGTTAATACTAAGCGATTGAGTTAGGTGAACGGAGCAGCCAGCTTTCTTCATCTGAATATAAATAGTTATTTCTATGTGATAAAATGCCGTACATTTAATTTTTTTCTACACCTCAAAGTTGATATTAAAATGAAGCGAAAACTTTGCGTAAAAATCCACACCCAAACTCTAAAACGCAAATAGAAAAGTAAGTAAATAGCGAGGGCGTTGTCAGTGTGTTTTTTTTTGCTCTTACAAGTAAAAATTTGTTTAGGTGACTGCTAGTTTTTCCTTGGTTGTGGTTAAACCCAGAATTTAAAACAAATCTGGCATTATGCACTCTGTTCTTTGTTCATGAATAGTGCGAGTGTCGAAGATTGTTCAGGATTCCACGTTGACGAGCTTCAACAATCAGCTTCAAATGGTACAATACATTGTACAGCTTTAAATTCGTTCTAATGATACAAAAAATTTGAAAATTTAGAGCAGCTAATTATCTTTTTCGTTAGTAACGAAATCCACATATTCATTCGACGCTTATATAACGTAACGTGATTTGCGTATGTAACGCATTAACATGCAACATGGCGATGATATTATTATTATAAACTATCGATATCGAATCATTTTCAATTTGATCGCCTTACAATTATTATCCAACTTGATATCTTGCTGAATGTACACCACGTTTTACATGATGTCATGCAGAAACGTGGATCCAATGACCTGAGCATCGTCTGCTCTCGCCGTGTCTGGATTCCTCGAGCCGAGTCTAAGTAGGCAATTTTAGCGCAGCGGAGGAACGCAAAATTTAGTTTCAAACCAAATAAGGTTTCTTATGAGCCTCGGGAAGCAACTTCGTCCTTAGGATATGCAAAATACAAGTGGAGCTCCGAAAAAATGCAAATATAATTTCGAATTCAGCATACTCCGGTAAAAATTTTAACGTACGTCGTCTCGTTCCCCTGTGTGCACTGAAAGTGACAGAAACCTGGATGGGAGTTGGATTTTGTGTCAATGCTTTTTCTATTGCTTTCTCCTAAATTATGGTACGAATACAGTTCAGTTTTTAGACACGAAAAGAGGTAATTCATAGCACTTAGAACATCTATACTGTAAAATTTGTGGTTATTACTGATAAACCCGTAAGCCATAACTTGCAGCATAAAAAATTAAGGAAAGGATGAGTAAATGTCTGAAATTTACCCGTTCCATTGGACTTTCAATGTAATAAATTTTCAGGAAAATTAAAAGGATTTCAGTTTCTTAGTTAACGTTTTCTTATTTTGTAAGCAATGCTCGTCACTGTGTTAGTAGTGCATTCCCAAAAGAGTTTGATTGATGACCATTTTCTTTTCTTCTTTGCAACTACTGTATACTAATTTGGATTATCTATGAAAATTCGACAGGCTTCGGATGTTCGCATCTTGTCGTTCTTGCTTATTGCAAATTCCTGAAAGATGGTTATCGAGGCTGTGATCAAGTCGTCACGTGGAGTAGAAATGTACACAAGAAATCGAGATCTGTAGTTACCTGACTTCCTTCTTGCGCTCGAATTTTCTTCTGAGATTGGTACCTAAAATGGATCCTGGATGAAATTTAAACTCACTCAAGTTGAAGTAATTTTTAGGTATTATTTGAACCGAAACCCGATTCGACAGGACGATGATGCTTGTATATTTCAGAAAGATGGCCTTGTTCCCTGGACATAAACTTGTTCGTTGGGGGTTAACTTTTCCCTGAGAGAAGAATTTGTCCCAGATAATTTGCTTTCGATGATTAACTTTGCCTGCGGAAAGAACTTTGTTCCACAGAGATAGACTTGTGTTCCGGGAATAGACTCATCCCCCAAAGGTAAGGCAATATACCATCTTGCCCACCGCGTCTCCACAAACGATACGCCCTCTTGTCCACTACGCATCAAGTAGAAAAATCCACTTTAGATAGCTTTCACACTCTCGAGTGCAAGATTTGATCCTCCCTTACCCTTCAAATTTATAATTTTACTCCTCTAATTTTCTCCTTTAAATTTGTAATTTCACATTGTATACAATCTTTTTACCATTCGTTTTTTTAAGTCTCTTATTTCCTTCTCCCAGAGCTCTCATGTTGATTCTCCTAAGATCCAAATGATCCTAACGATCTAACTGCTCGTTAAATTTTGTATTTTTCTTGAGCAAAAGAAATCTGTAGAAGTATTTATGTGTCAATCACATCCGAACAAATCATCTCTGGATTTCTCATTAGTAATTTTGCAATTAAACTCGAAATAATTAGGATATAAAAATGAGCGATTTGTATTGAAACGTTTGGACCTGAAGGGAAAGAAAAATTAGTAGATTTTCAGGTAAAATCTCTCACAGTTGTTTATTGCTTGGATAGTAAAGAGGCATTGATTCAAACGCCAGTATTAGAATTTCAATCCGTCTGCATTGGAAACTTTTCATAGAAAATAACTAATATCATAACAGTCACCGATGGATGTCAACTCTGGATTTTATTAATATCCGTCCCTCAACAGAAAAACCTAGAAAATATAACGTTTTACACAGGCAATGTGGGTCTAAGATTACCTTGCAACTCACATTTCAGATCTCAAGTAGTGCAAATTTCTAGAGCAATTCTTATGCTCGACAGAGTGATTGGTGTCTTCAGAAAACGGTCCCACCAATCGCCTCCCAGTCCAATTTTTTCGCCGCCTGCATGCATGTTTTTCGCCGCGCAAGTCATTAAATCGCTTGGGCGGCGAAAAAAATGCATGCTCCAGCGAAAAAGTTAGACTCGGTTGCTGTCTTGCTGCATAAATAGTACATTTCGACAATTAATCACTAACTAAACTACGGATGTCATTTCAGAGTGTGAACTTACGCAGCTTCGAGAAAATATTGTCCTTCACTAGGCGAACCCTAACTGCAATAAATTACACTTTTAAATAACATCATTATTTCTGACTTGAAAGTCATCTTGGATGCATTCTAAGGACTTTGTTGTATTTTAAAAGATTTTCATAAGATTCATCACACTCGTCAGATCCCTGAAACTTTTTCATCGGATTAGATCCGTTATATGAATTATAGATTCTAGTCTGTTACATTTAATTGTATTTGATTTCAAAAAGGAAATTCTAAATTTGTGTAAAACATTGTAAATTAAAATTGTACTAGTATATTTTATAATTTAATTTTCTAATGTAATCAAAATTTTGTAATGAAATCTAAAATAATGCAATGTAATAAAAAATTTGTAGTGTAATCAAAATTATGTCACGTAATCAAACTTTTGTAATGTAATCAGCCGACTTAAGAATTTTTTTTTAAAGACGCTCAACGAACCACATGGCTGCTTCGCTATATAGCTCTGCAAGGCGAGCTCTCTTCTGACCTTTACTGCTAATTTACTGAGTGGATCGCATGAAAAGCGTAGCTGGTATGCTAAATTGAGGCCGGAGCTGCCTAGTGGTTGTCATATATTGCTATTGTCAAATATTGAACAGCAGCTGTTCAGTTTGAGAGATCTGTTGACACTTGCCTGTATTAGATCCATGTATATATATCGGTATTTATTAAACGTATAGACTGTGACAGTTATGAAAAGCACGCCTATTCTAGCCTCTGTTGCAAGAACACTGCCCGATCATAGACTGCCGAATGACCCGTACAGATAGAAATTACTGTATTGTTATACTTTCTAAGGACAGAAATATTCGTTTTGAGTTGTGATATAGCTCTGGGAGACCGTATTCACACATGCCACGCTTGTAAAGACAGAACTTACGAACGTCACGCTTGTGAGACAGTACTTACGCATGTCACGCTTGTACGAAGCTCATCGTTAGAACACTCAGTGCCGTGTTAATTTCGGCCTTCACTCTTACTAAATGATAAGTTGTAAAGCAATTCGAACGATATTTTTAACTGATCTGATTTTGCTCACTTGCACCGAGTAAATTTCATCATTCTGTTTACTTTTTCATTTCCTGAAAAAGAATTTGCATCAAGTGCTCTTCATTCAATTGTAAAATTCGCATCGTTTCATGGAGCAGTTAAATTGAAGGGCGGAAACAAGTGCTATGATGCGCATATGGTAGAGGAAAAACGTAAAGTGGAAAAGAACGCATTTGCATTAATCGCAAATACACAGCTTTCGTAAACCAGGAGATTTGTATTAGAAAAACAAGTCTACCGTTTTGGATGTCCCTTGATGGTGAGCTACAGGGAATAAGCATGATGAATTCAAGTGTAAGCCAAACATCGGGAGAAATTTGAAGGTGAGTACTGCTACTGTGCCTGTACAAATGTGCGCTCATTAGAGAGCATGACTGAGAACAGCTAGGTCGCACTGTACTAGCTACAGCTGCCGTGACCAACGAAATAGTTCGACGAACGTACAGAACGAAAGAGTTCGAAGCATGCACATGAACCCGTGTGCATTTGTGTCCTGCAATTCATACTGATCTTTGAGAAAAGTCTTTACCTCTTGCTCGCGTAAAATATAGATCATGCTATCATGCAAAGTAGGATGAGAAATTTCGAAAATTTTAAAATTTTCTAAACTTTTACAATAGTTTTGTCTTTTAATGGGTACGCGTATACGCATTAAGGTAGACTCTTACATTTGTAAACATTGCATTATATTTATTGAATTGAAAAGTCCCTCCTTAAATTATTTTTAGAGTACCGACCATAATTAGACACCCATCGATACTAGTTTTGATCAGAACATTTTGCTTCTTCCACAATTCGGATGAGATTCAACAGGAAACACAATTGAAATTTGATGCCCTTTATAAGCATATTCAGAACAACCTTGATTCGTGAGGGTAGAATGATATAGGATTTGAATTTCAGAGGTTGGACTATACTATAATTCAGAGGAGATTCAACAGGAAACATTTAAAATGTCATGCCCCTTTATTAGTACATTCAGAACAACCTCTATTCGAAAGGGCAGAATGAGATGGAATTTGAATTTCGATAATTGTAGCCACACTACGGAGAAGATTCTATCGAAAAACTATTTAAAGTTCTATGCCTATATATTAGTATATTCATAACCACCTCTATTCGCGAAGGTAGAATGAGACAGGACCTAAATTTCAATGGCTGCAGCCACACTCCGAGGGCCAGCGGCGCAGGACAAATGCAGCGGCAGTGGAGGCGTGGGAGAGCTGGTGGTCGCGTCTCTTTAACGCACGCCGCGGCGGCGCGTTCTGACGCTGCTGCACTGCTCGGCACTCGGGAGGAACCAATGCATTTCTGCTGCACATCGCACCTTCATTTAGAGGAGAGAGTCGCCTGTCATGAGACTGATGCTCCCAGCCAGTTAAAAAATATCGTAGTGTGGTATTCAACGAACTTGATAATGTTGTTTTGTGATGACTTGACTAACTTGATAATGTTTGTTTGTGATGGCTTGACGAACACGATAATGTTTATTTGTGATGACCTGACAAACTTGATAATCTTTATTTGTAATTACTTGAAAATCTTGACAGTAAGATGACTACGACGACAGAAACTGAGTCGTCTTCTAGAAGATGTTTAGAAATATAATATTCTGTACAGTTTTTATGCAGGCCTGCTAGCCTGAAATGTACCCTCACAAAGACAAACCTCGTGCTTACTTTCCTTGGGCTGTCGTGATTCACCGACGAACTCATACGGAAACGTGAATGTGTGGGTTTGGGAGAAAAAATATATTTTTCCATTATTCTCCTCCATCATTTTCGTTACAAGCCTTGTTAGAGTCCGTCCTCATATGAACTAAACTCAGCTTGTGTGTCATTTTGATGAGGAAAAAAGCTTGCGAATATTAATAATTTCAGTTACTCCTTTTGATATTTTTTCGAAGAGCAAAGTTCTTACAGATGAGCGTTCTACAGCAAAGCTGCATTGATCACTTGCTCATGAATGTTAGTGGCTTAAATACATTATCACCGCCTTCACTTGCTCATGAATGTTAGCGACTTGAATGCATTATCACCGCCTTCACTTGCTCATGAATGTTGGTGACTTAAGTACATTATCACCGCCTTCATTTGCTGATGAATGTTAGTGACTTAGATACATTATCACCGTCTTGATTGTCTGTAGAATTCAGTTTTATTAACGTTTTGTTATATCTCTCCATTCGTTGTGCATGATAAAATTATTTTATCAGATCACTACTAGCAAAATCCATTAACTTCTGTAAAAAATATTTTTCAGACGAGTTAAATTCTCATCGTTTGAGTCATTTCATAAAATTATGTGAGTTCCTAGTCCATTTCATTATTTTATCCCAGAACTATAAATCATGCAGTTCATTTCGATCGTTAGAGACAGAAAAGCCACAGACGAGAACTCATTCTTCAGGCATAATTTGGCGCTTTGAAGCCCAAAGTTCGTTCAGTGTTGCGGAACTCAACAAACTTCAGACAAAAGAAGCCATCGCTGAAATAAACGCTCCTGGATCCCACATACTCTACGTTTAAGTCAGATCTCCCATGCACTTTAACTCTTATGAGTGACGTTCCCATTTTTCAAGCGTTATTCAATTCTGAAATCCCCGGAGGTACAAATTTTATTTAGGGTCGTTCTAAATTTTTCGTTTCCAGCTTCTACAGCGATGGAGTCATTCCATTTTTATTGGCGGACAGCGTGCGTATAACGGCATGCTCGAGGCACTCTGAATAATGGAGGACCGGCCTGTCCATCAACATTAACAGGACGCGAAGGAGCGCCTGCAATGCCCTGCCTCGGCTGCTGCCTGCCACGCGTCAACTCCACTGACGGAGGCCGACATGTGAGCAGACTCTGCTCGTTCTCAAACTAAATTTCAATGAAAGAATACTAGGATTTCTTGTTAAATGCTATTAAAACTGAACATAAATGTTATTAAAACTTAACATAAATGTTAAAACTGAAAATAAAACAAAATTTTAATAATAGAATACTAGGATTTCTTGTTAAAACTGTTAAAACTGAACACAAATGCTATTAAAACTGTACATAAATATTAAAACTGAACATAAATATTAAAACTGAATATATAGCTAAATTTTAAGGAAAGAATACTAGGATTTCTTGTTAAATGCTATTAAAACTGAACATAAATGGTGCTCGTTTTTTTCACAACTATGTCGAAACTGAAGATAAAATAGTACTTGGATTTCTTATAGAATGATACTACAACTGAAGATAAATTGTACTCGGGTTTCTTTTGCAAAATTTTAAAAGCACTGAAGTTAAAAGAAGTAATTGGATTTCTTTTAAAATGATATTAAAACTGAAGATAAAGAAATCGTCTTATTTCTTCTAGAATGATATCATACTTCAGTACTCTGAATCATCTTTTCCTGAAAATTGGTGATACTTAGTACAGTGTACAGTAGGTCCCAAAAAATGTACTCACTCTTTGACAACCCAGTACTCAAATATTTTCCTTGATGAAAGTGTTTATTGACGTAAATGCAAGCCCAATGAGTTAAATTTAGTACATGAACATAGACTTTAAAGCAATCAAATGTTATAAAAGAAGGCATAGTTGCACCTGAAACCAAAACAAAGAACACATGCAACTGTCAGTCAAAGAATGATTATATTTTTTTGAGTCACCTTGTCGAACACACGTTATTTTTGATGTGGACGTTGACTTACTTGCGTTACCCCAGACACATCCAAAAGTGGATTATGGGTTATTTGTGCTCTTGTATTTTACTCTAAAGCTGCAGTGTTAACAAAGGAGTTCCTCAAATTTCAGTTGATAAAATGTAGCACACGTCGCCGTACATCGAATATTTCAAAAATGAAACCAAAAAAAAATTCAATTCCACACGAGATGAGTGACTGAATCGGACAATGCATTTTGTAACTGAGCAAATGATTGCACATCAAGTGAGAACCAGTGTTAATAAAACTAAAATCTAAATCATAAAATAAAATAACTTAATTTCATAAATAAATTCATTTATCGTTGATTTGATTACAGTAAAATGTTCAATTTAATTCAATTTCATCCCATCTCATTCTGCATGACTACGAAAATCCAAACATTTTGCTGTTTTAAAAGCTCGATTTTCATTTATTTGTTTCATGTAACATGCGCGGCCCTAAAATCCCACAAATAAATACACTTTCAGGATTCATTCACCGCATTATTTCTGCCGCACAATGCAACAATACTTTATTAAGTTTATGCATGGAATAGCAAAACGTAAGATACGCAAAAAACTCATTAAATGTGTCTGTTGAATCTTTCTGCTTTAAATTCATAACCAGATATCGCGGGATCATTTCAATGACTGCTATTTTGCGTTGTAAATTTGGTCAGCGTACCAATACAGCCCGAGTGACTGCCACAAAATGCACATTGGCGATCGCAGGAGCCTGAGCACGAAGGGATCAGCAATTCTTCCCAACAGAAAAATTTATCAAACGCGCTTGAAAATTCTGTCATCGTCGGATGATGACCGAAAAAATTAATGAAAGTCTCTCCTACATTGAACGCGGTAAATTAACGAAAGTCTCTCCTCTAGTAAACTGAGGACGAGCGGTAAATTAACGACAATTTCTCCTAGTGAACTCATGAATAGCAGTGAATGAACAACAATATCTCCTAGTAAACTGAAGAAGAGCGGTAAATGAACGACAATATCTCCTAGTAAACTGGAGAAG
>JACJUY010001838.1:28497-40563 GCA_014220935.1 Platorchestia sp. MABIK | reverse complement strand
GAACCCCATTTAGAAACCATTCACTGATCGTTTCATCGATGATCAACAAGGAGTAAGCTTTTGATTTATTCTAGATCAGAAATGTCCTTATACCAAAGGTAATGAAGCAGAAAAATTTTCAAAACATTTAGTATGGACGTTTGAATCCTAAAATCATTGTCCACAAAATCTGGATGCAGAAAAGTAAGGAAAGCTTTTTATTGAAATTGATCAAGAACGGTAACAAAACTGTGTTTCACTTCATTCATACATGAATCTAGAATTCTAAAATACGGATGCTGCTGATTAGTATTTCGCGTCTCACCGACGTCAGTATTGAAGGAATGAGGTGTGCATAGCAATTAATTTAGAACGTGTTACTACGAGTGTAGGATTGAATGCTAAAAACTCATGTGATGGCGCTAAAAACAGGAACCATTTTGCAACCCCTTCATTTTGAATTTGCTACGTGAAAATATGTCCATGTTCAAATTTTCGCATGCTACACTCTTACATACATAGCGAACTCTTGTTAAGTAGCTACAGTTGGGGTTCGTAGGCACAAGTCGAGCAAACTTCGAAAAAAAAACGTCTTTTATTAATTTTATTTGACAACCATGAAATCCAACAACTCTGATTGCACCCTCAATTTCTGACCGCTTCTAAATTGATTCATTTTAACTACAACGAAGTTGAACCACGTACTACACCCGTGAAGTAATGGAGTTACCTGTATCAAAGAAGTCATTTATTTCCGAGAAAATGTAGCTTTGAAATTCTTCTTCACCTCAAAAATGTAATCTGTTTTTCTTTCCATTCACTAGAATAAAATGTCGTCGTTGGGAATATATTCTTCATTTGAAATAAGCAAAAATGAAGTAAAATATAAACATATTTTCAACATTCTTCTGCAATGAGTTGTCACAAAATTTACTGGCTTCTCTCGTTTATTCAGCAAAGTTTAGCAATCGATTTCATCATTTTGATTTCACGAGCAGTTTTCAGTGAGCGATTTTAATTTAATATTCATGTGTGTTTCTTGTTTTTTCATTACATGAAAGCAGAAAAGATATTGATTTTTTTATTGACGTATGAGTTAAGGCAAAATGAGATATATTTATTTATTTATTACTTGCATTCTAGTGATTACCGCTAGTACTCGCTTATAGGCCCATATTTTTACTTGGATCAATGGTACACTGAGTATTTTTGAGTAATCAACAATGAAACTTTACTGGCTCTAAAAATTAACCCAAAAATCTTCTACGAACACGAAGCAATTAAACGAATTATTACATGAACTCAGAAATTTTTACCCAATTTACATCACCAGGCAATATAGTTGCGTTCGCGGTATTCGTCTACCAGTTCAAAAATTGGAACAGAGGATCTTTGTTCTGTTTATTGGTATTGGAAGTCTAGTTCAATTGCAGCTATCATAGAATTTTGAATAAAGTATTAAAAAAAAATTATTTTAAAACTCAGTTTAGCCAAACACATGAAAGCGAGTCTATGAGCGTCAACAAATTACGAAAATAATCTGTTTTCCTCAAATTCCCGCCATGTTATTCCACTCAAACCTATTTGTAAGGTTCATTGTCCGGCCAAAAATTTACCACGCTCCTTTCAGTCGGAATAACCAAATATTCCAAATATGGAAATTCCTGTCTAAAGTGGTTTGATGCATCATATTGCTTCCGTAAACAACAATGAATGATTGGTTAGGGTCGATTTTTGCGGTAAAAATAAACGTGAATACCAAAGGTATTGGAGCACAAAGATTTGCAAAGTATTTTATACAGACGTTTGAATTCTAAAATCATTTCAACGAAATTTTGATGCAGAAAAGGAAACAAAGTATCTTGTTGAAATTTATCAAGGACGTGATACATACAAACATGTTTTAAATGTTTCGCTTCATTCGCAGCTGAACTTGAAATTCTAAAATACGTATCATGCTGATTAGTACTTCACATTCCTCCAACGCCAGTATTGAAGGAATTAGGCGTGCATACCAATTAATTTGGTTCGTATTACCGCGAGTGTTGGATTAAATTATTAAAATCCAAGTGATAATACCTCGAAAGACTTCATCCCGTCTGACACTCATACAAGAAACGATCACTTCTTCATGTAGGGTAGTATAGCGCCTGTGACGAAAGATACTGCTCTCCCTCATCAAGTTTTCTAAATGCGTTGGTTTTCAACATCTCTTTTTGATGAGCTTTATTGCTCCAATACAGGGAAAGGAAATCAATTCATTTCAACTGAGCTACTTGAAAACGCACCATCATTTGAAGAGTGAGGTGTAGCAAAAGGTGACGAGATTTTTTTCACAGAAATCTCCCAGAATAATTAGGTAATATACTTTCACACTACGATGTGCTGGACTTTTAAAACGGGAAGTCGATCACTTCCTTGTTCTATGATACGTTTGGTGTGTCGTGGTAGCTCCCGAGGCAGGCCTCAAAGAGCACCGCTAAAAGAAAGGAAGGACAAGCGAGCCAAAATAGTATAGGGCAACAGGAACGAGTCGCTTGACCCATTCTCGGGTCGCTGCCCAAGTGTCGTGCTGTCAGACTCTGATCTCGCACAGTCACCAGAGCAGAATTCGATAAAAATAAAATCACAGTCACAGTTATCATTTCTAACCCATAAGAAATATTTCACTCAAGAGTATCTTGAGCATGGAGTACAGTGCGTCATTATCCGGAAAAAATTACAAAAAATATCGGCAAACATAACAGAAACAAACATAGAAAAAATTTATCTTATGACGTACAGATGTTCCAACCTCAAGAGATCACTTCGCCGCTTGAATTGTTTTTAGAATAACAATCTAGACCCGCAGGTCAAGATATTGCGTGTACTCCTAAGTTTGAAGTTCGTTCTTTACATCCCGGGAAAATCCATGAAACCATTCAAAAGTGCAACCACAAACATACTAGCGATGTTTAAAGCAAAACAAAATACTTCTCAAGTAACGAAACGCATTTTAAAGAACGGAAACTATATTTTTTGGCAACACAATTGACTTCATGCATGTGTTTTGCGACATAATTTCTTAATCAATTGCGAACTCCGTTAGATGTTTTCCCTTCCGAAGTTAATGTGGAGTGTGTGTGACGTTCTGTAATGATTTTAAAGCTGTGTTCATTAATCAAAGGCTTTTGTTTCTTTCACGGGATAGTTGAACGTGTGATCATTGAACATCATTCACTCTACGCAGTGCTTATAATTCCAAACATTTCTAACGCGTAAACTCAATTTTGAGTCGTTCGAAGTGACATTCAGGTCAGCAGAGGGCCATGCACTCCGTTGGTCGAAGCGCGTGGAGTTCATGCGGTTCGAGTGGTGAAACGAACCCCATTTGGAACTCTAAACTTACTCTGTACGCCCGCAGATATTTATACAGCATATTTTAAGAAATACCAATTATAAAGTACAGTTAGTAAGGGAAAAACACCAAAAGTGAGGGCACAAAGGCAGTGCAGACGGTCTCGACTGCGTAGGTGTGAGTGCCCGGACAACGAGGGTACGGGGCAGAGTCGGGGCATGTGGGCGTCCAGGGAAACATGCAAAGGGTGAAATGGGGGAGCACAGAACACAACAGCTCCCCTCGCTCCGCTCTCAACTCCCCTCACGCGCCCCTCGCACTCTACTCGGCGCAGGATCAATACGGCGCTTCTGCCTGAGCCTTGACCTTCCTGCTCCACGCATGGCGAGGGAGGTGCCCCTCGGTGAGGGGGGTGCCCCTCGGTGAGGGGGATGCCCTCGGTGAGGGGGGATGTCCCTCAGTGAGGGGGATGCCCCTCGGTGATGAGAGATGCCCCTCGGTGAGGGGGAATGCCCTTCGGTGAGGATGATGCCCTCGGTGAAGGGAGTTGCCCCTCGGTGAGGGGGATGCCCCTCGGTGAAGGGAGAAGCCCCTCGGTGAGGATGGATATGCCCCTCGGTGAGAGGAGATGCCCCTCGGTGAGGGGGATGCCTCTCGGTGAGGGGCTGATCCCCCTTAGGGCTTACGAAAAAGAGAACGCCAGAGAGAATCAAAGAGTGGGTTCGTGTCCTCTATGAGTTGAACGTAAACAAGAGGACGAGAAGAAATGTCAAGCATAATTGAGTATGGAAATAAGAGGCATGAAAGTCTAGAAATACAATGAGCACGAAACGACAAAAAAGATTGATATGTAAGGTACAATCCTCAATAAAAACATTTGTACTTGCCGCCAAATGATATTTCAGATCACAGACAACAGTGCAGGGAATAAATGTAACACCTCAAAAGTTCTTCTCTGTTAAGTAGCAGTAAAGGCGAAAGAGAAAGAAAAGATAAAATTTAAGTGACTATTTCACTGGAGCATTTTATTACTATCATTTTACTAATATAATTTTTTACAATGAGTTTATAAATAGGTAGCGAACACCAAGAAAATATTGGAGTATCACTAGACGTGAAGGAAATAATTTGAACAAGTCAAAAGTAAGTGGAAAAATGAACAAATAATGTAAGAGAGTTTGCTCTGAATGGCGCACACACTAATTCACAAAATAAGTTTTTTAGCTACGACAACGAGTACTTTTTGTTTTTGCGAACTACTACTGAACTATTGAAACACGAATGTGATGCTAGGAAAACCACTTATGGATTTTATTAAATATAAAAGAGTCGTATGAAATTCGACATCGTGAATAGCACCAATAAAATAAGTGAGGAACTTTTCATTAGAATACAATCATATGCTCGAATGGCATTCAAATTTCCCATCATCAGAGATGGACTGTCTTTGAGACGATAATTAAGAGCACGCTGATCCCAAATCGAAATAGTGCGGGCGTACAATACGAGTTTCTTTCATTCCCTCTCTTCGCTGTGATTGTGTCGAAACCTCAATATATTTCTTGTGAAACGAACGGAAGCGATGAAATACGAGTCTCTGAATTCGGTCAACCTTCACAGCGTTTCCAGGAATATCATGGCATGATCTTCGCGTGCCTCGGGAGTAAAATTCTGCAACGGCCTCCCTCAGAGTTCAAAATTAGATGACCTTTCAAGTCAGTATGTCAGTGACGACAAGTTTCTTCCTGGAACCCAAAGGCTACGGATTTAACATTGTTAGGTACTAGAGTTCCGGAGGGAATTTCAAGCTTGTAGTAACCCTAGTTTTTTTCGTCCAAACATCATGTACCGAATATTTTTCATGTAATTTCTCCTATGAATTTATCTCAATCTTAACATTCAAGTTGCAAAAATTCTCAACGTAATACTTATATAGACCATGCTTAATGAAAAACTTTATTAGAAACATGCTTAGTATAACATTTGATTGGAAATATGGAAATAATTTTTGGTGCTATGCAGTCGGTAAACGAGAGCAGCATGTCGCAGAGGAGCCCTAGCATGCAGGCGCTAGTCAAGAGCAGCGATACAGCGGCTCATTTGACTGACATCCCCTTTAATATCTGCCCCTCGGAGCGAGGGAGCCGTGCAGGCTTCAGCTAAGGATTTTAATAGCCTCCATGTTATTGCAGGAGCCTCTCAAAGTCAACCGGTCTCATCGTTCGTTATTTCTGCCTTTCCCTTGAAGGTGCCCCTCGAACAATTCAAGTGAAGGCAGTGCCTGTGAAGCGGTAAGTTCTTTTTTCATTGACTTATTGTTACTTGTTAAAAACCAAACTACATCGTTTCGACTAATTTTGAAATTTTTGAAGTGGAAGCGATCCTTTCTGCATTCTGAAGAATCGTTCTATGAATATAAGAGTTTCAGTACACCACAAAACTCAAACCCAATCCCGCTAAAATAAGATGAAAAAACAACTATGGGTGAAATGAGTACAATGTATTCATGAGATTCCCGTCATAGCTTAAGAAGATGTAAATAGCACCGCAACCTCCATACAAAGGAAAATTTCTAAAAATCAAATCAATCATAAAACATTATAGTGTTATCTGATCGAGCATTATAGTGTTATCTGAACTTACTTCCGCCTTCTTCGTGTTTCTTTTGAAATTGAAATTTATTTCCTCAAATTATTTCAATAGCAGATTTAGCATCTAAGAAAGTCAGAGTAAAATTAGCGAACGTTCTCGAATGACTTCATAATTGTAGGGCATATTAGAAGACTCATAACGAATATCGTAAACATGCAGAGAATATCTTTACACTAGCAGGTAAGAAGTTACCGAGTGCACATTTATATTCGTTAATCTATAGCAGGCCTATTCTTACCGAATAGTCATCAGCAAATTTGTTTCATGTAGCTGTGTCAAATGAGTTTTTCATATTTAAAAACCGGCAGAAGTATTGAACTGTAACGCTCCTATTCCAAGACGCTGGTGTGACCCAAGCAACTATGCAGCGAATGTCAGGCTCTTGTCCGGTGAGCGTCAAGTGCCTTCTTTGAACGCGTCGAACCAAACGTCGCACACACGCAAAGTTTGTTTTATAACTCAAGTATCGCACGCAAAACTGACTCAACAATGAACTCTGCTTGGAGATAACATGTAGAGGGTGCGACAGTCAATCCTGCATTTTTGAGAAGACTTTGGAAGCCTGAAAATGCAGGATTGACTGCTGCACCCTGTCCTTAAAGCGTCACATTCATTAGCTAGAAGCTCTGCATGTATCATAATTTAGTGCATATACACTGTATATGCAAAAAAAATTCATAGAATCAAAAGTGTTTGTTTGGCCATTTTCTACTTGGAGTGCAATTTTGTACCTCTTGTCCTGAAACACCCAGTATATATAGAAGCTTGTGTTTTTTGTGACAAATTCGTCACACTAGGGCGCAAAGGGTTAAGTTTCCGATATTCTTTACTGTACAAAGAATCTCAAACATTGATCAAATGAACTGAAATGGTTTTGGGTATAAGTATTAAAATACAATGATACTTCAATGTTTCCGATACCCTAAGATTTAAAAAATCATTCTTTTCTTTTTTTCTCCTTATATTCTAACTTTCGCAAAGCGTTTGACTGTGTTGATAATGAAGCATTTTGCTATTGAATTTCTAATGTTACTGCGTCGAGTAGTTGATCAAAGATTGTTTGAGCCACACTTGTCAAATCGTGCAAAATTCGTTATGACTAACTCTCACTCGGAACTTTTTAAATTGACCAACGCGTTTCACATGAGTAAGTTTTGGGACCTATTTGTAAAAAATTTTGATATTCATAAACGGCAGTGTTCCATGCAATTAATTCATTAAATTCATATCTTTTTCGTGATGGTTGTTCTTTCTCTTGAATAATTTTCATTGAAAACCATTATACCTTGGCGAACAAAGGAAATTGTGAGCTAGAAGAGGTCGCGATGTGGCCCAAATGAAACAAAATATGCTTCAATGTCGGTAAAACTGAGTTTATTCAATCCTCCTACAGACGAAATGTATCTTTTCATTCATTAAAATCAGTGATGGCACGAATAAAAACGAAAATATGTTAACTGAAGTAGATCTGAAAAAGCTTTACAGAATATTAGTCCATTCATCTTTCTAAGGAATACATAGAAGCAAGGAATGGTACATTTTTACTCTCCGGGAGAGCCATTAGAGTGATAAGAAACTTAAAATACAATGCTCATACAAATGGTTCATTCTAATACCCAGAAATACTCAAGCGCTCAGATCTCTATCAGTTTTTTCCAGTGCACTTTCATGCATAAAATGATTAATGATCATGAGGGTGATGAATATCTAAAACAAAAATTGACTTCTCAAACAAGATAATTTAACTATTTAGCAGCCAAGTAAATTCGCTTTCCTTGTCACACATGAGACGATCTCAGTAGAGTTCCTGCTTCATCGCAATTAACTTTGTAACTTCCAGCATCTCGGAGTAAAATTAATGCGGAGAATTTGAATAAAGTCTTCAATATCATTTCTTATCTAGGCTTTAGTGAAGCGAGCTGCTGAGAAATAGTAATTTGCCTCCTACTCGGTTTTTCAAAATGAAAGGCTTGAAATTCTGAAATAGACCTAATCTAAAATCCATTTATCAAAATCTAATTTTTTCTCGCATTGTGCCGTAATATGAAAAATCGACTTAATATTATTCTTTCACATGCTCTCAGATTGAAAAAAATCCTTCCTGAACTTCGTGTACTTCTAAAAACGATTTCTCTAGAATGTATGAAATTGGCGTCGAATAAGGTTTCCCAAAAATGCTTTAAAAGTTACAGAACTCAGTCGGCCCACAAGTAATTATGTCTCAACAATTAGTAGCAGTTAGAGATTCATCAGTAGTAAAGATTCAACTTATGTATGGTCAAAGAAAATATGTTGTTCAATTGTCAAACTGTCTAAATTATGACAGATTACCCTGAAATTTGGCTTGCATATGAGACGTTTTCTATGGCAGACAAAAGTCACTTCACTTGTAGGGAAATTCAACTAATGTGGTCGAAATATGCTTCAGTTGCATAACACGTCATTTTGCTTATCAGCAATAACTGTATTCTGTTACGCATACTGAAGAGGTTGTTACGAAATATACTTTGTCTCATATTGTCTTTGTCTCATGCTCATTATCATTTAAGTGTATTAACTTTAAGATATTTCAAAAACCAATGATGGTAATTTTGTACTATCTCTATTGGAAATAAACTGTTTTTCTTTCTTTTTCTTTCATTACTCAACATCACTTGACTTTTATTCCCAAGTTTTGCAAGTACATGAGTCCGTGATGTCATTTTAGTGCGTATTTTGTGTCTACTAGTGTACACGGTTCGTCAAAATGACGGGATTCGATGTTTTCCTTTAATAAATTTCCCATGTGTGGATGACAAACACATATATCCATCTTGATGGTACCTGCGATTAAAATTTTCTTGCACTTGTGGACTCGTGAAACTCACATCGCAGATACGGACATTAAGCATCTCGAAGAGCGCGACAAAGAGACGGACTAACCAACCAAGTAACAACTGTGTTTTATAACTGAGTGCATGTATAGGAGCTTTTGAAAAGTTGTTAAACCTATGACTTGCAATTTTATTGTAAAAACTAGTACTTAATGCTGTCGAGTATAAGTCCTTATTTTATCATTGTCAATCTCATGCTCTATTTTCAATAAATGTTTACTAAATAAAAAGTAACTGAGAAAATTTGTAGGAAGAGAGCACTAAAACATGTCTAGAACAACTGATTTCTTAACCTTTGACGTTATCAACTTCATCGAAACTCACACAGCTACAAATTACTTTGTTCAAAATATCTGTCTCTCCTACGCGGTAGCGATCAGTTGTTTATAAAGCCAAGTAAAATTCCCATTTAGTTGCAGAATATTTTCACATATTTTAGCAACGACTACCACCTGACGGCTTACAATTTGCATTATATCGTAAATCAATACCATTAATGAATAATAAGTATCCATCATTGAGACATTGGCTCATCAGAGTAATTGTTTATTTCAATCTTCTATAAGTGTTGTGAAATATCTTTTGTTAGACTTGTACGACAAGTTTCTGATTTCCGAAATTAATTTTCCCCAGAATTTTAAAGCAGAAAAATTCATAAATTTGCGACATGGTGAAGCCTGTTCTCCAAACTAACTAGTTACTAGGTCCTTCTTGATATGTTTGTAAAAAAGCTAGTTTTTAAGTTTCTGAGCACCCACCCATTTATTTTTACATAGATCTAAAATCATTTTCGGCCTACCCATTGCATTTTCAAAAATATCAACGGCTACAGTAGAAGTCAGAGCTTATGCGCAAAAGTAAGAGACGACTGTCGTCTACAACATTCTTCATCAAAAAGTCACTATTTTTTTTCTTACCAGGCTTTGCAAGGCTTCTCAAACTGCGAAAAACTTACCCAATGGCGATTCTGGTACAGAAAATGGTTTGTTAACTGACTTGGTTTGTATTTACATTGAGACATTTTAAAAAACGATATAACACATTTCACGTAACACCTTTTTTGAAGTAAACTATTTTTTTCGTTCTGTCATGTTTTCTCCCCAAAGGCGCTCGTAAAGCCTCGCAAAAAAATCGGCGATGGAAAAGCGAGAAGTTAAAACAGCATATCAATGAGTCAAATTTGCATGGGAAGGAAATGGGCGAGTTCCTTAGGAAATGGAAGGGGCTGGAGACGGAAACGGAAAGGTTTGGGACACGTCAGAAAGCTTTCATAGGAAAGTTTGAGCCATTCGATGTGTGCACTGCAGGTACGTATGTGAAGCGTCGTATTAGTTAGTTAAGGTTCCATCAGTTTTCAAAAAATTGTCCAGGTTTCAAGGCATCAAAAACTCAAATTGGGAATGAAAACCCTGAACACTGGACCAAAACTAAGACCGCATGTTCAGATATTCATAAAGTTTATGTTACGTGATGATTGGCACGCGTAAGGCTAGGAACCTTACGCGTGTTATTCCATCAGCGAAATGCGATGTCTTCCGAAACACGATACACTTCTACCAAACCTGAAATAACTTACACACATCTTTAATGAAATGCACTATTGATCAAATCTCTCAGTAAAATGAACTTTACTTGTTCCACCTGTATGTCTGTGCAATGCTACGATCGTTACGGACCGCGCCGTCGAAGGTACGAATAAGCGCTTTGTGAGACGGGGTGCGACCGGACCGAGCTAGCGAATTTAATTCCGCGCAAGACTTTATCCGATCAAAATTTGTTTTGAGGCAATTTTCCGATGACGAGTTTAAAATGCCGCTACGTGAGTTAATATTGATGATAATTTCCTATTTTTAAGCTCTTGCAGTCAGATTGTATCCAAAACGTATAGAGAGAGAAGAATATTATTATTTTTCTGAATTCTCGAACAGGGCCATAAGCGTCTAAATATTGTTTTCAGTGCTCAATTTCAGAAAACATTGCGCAAAAAAATAGTATCTTGTTACATTGGAGCTTTTACAAAGCCCCAATTTTCTTCGTCTGGACTACAATTTTATAAGAAAGCCCCTTTGACAGGTCACGCCTTCATCTGTTTTATAAGTTGGGGCTATGCAACATGTCCAAACACGTGAGCAATCAGATATTCTTGGCATCCGAGTCCCTTTTTCCCTGCAGAGCAACGCGAAAGGTCGAAAGCAGTCTTTTTAAATTTAAAACTTAGTATTAAGTTTCCAAGACATCCTGACCAGCCAATGTTAGAATTGATGCCGATGGCAATGTCATGTTTCCACTTGCACCTCGCCGATGTAAGTGGCGAATGTAAATCTTATCAGCCCCCACGTGAGGCGCCTTCCATCGTGGCAAAAAAATGAACTGTGAGCCGTTCTGCGTTTGGTATTGTTGAATTTTCCAGATTACAAAACATGACTGAAAAAACGGTTCCTCAAATTAGAATTTAAATTTTAATACTTTCTTTTCAGGGCTGAAGAATGTATTAAAATTTAAATTATAATTTAAGGAACCATTCTCTCTCAGTCATGTTGATTGATTTTTAGGAATATACTGTATGATTGGTCTTTAGGAATATACTGTATTTCCCATCTGCATCGTACAATGAGGAATTGAAGTTAATATTACAAGCGATTACAAGCAAGACGTAACGAACTCTAGAACCAATTCTGATTGGCCACCCTAGGACCACAGGTTGATGATTTATGGTGACGAGACACGACCACCACCAAAAACCCTACATTGGCGCCCGAACATCGACCCTGTGATAGAGTGTCGTCGATAAAGTGTGATCGCCAACAAGGACATCGTTCAACATTTTGCACTGTGACGAAGAGGAACGTCGCCGTGATGATCAGGGACGTTGCCAAAATCTACATTAGCGCCCGAGACGTTTGCGAGAGCGAAGGGGGGTGAAAGTAACGGAAGCTGTTCCGTGACGCAACTAATTATCCAGCGTGATGGCGCTGCAGTGACCGAGGAATCGATGCACAAGAGGCGGTGAAATTACGACGCACCCACTTACGGAAAGTAGGAGGAACTTCCGACTCTAGATAGAGTTATCTAGGACGAAATGTGTTTCTGAAGTGTACGAGAACTGTTTTGAAGAACTGTGTTTTTTCTGTCGAATAGTGGTGCTCGTGTTTTTTTTCAAAGGTGAAAACCGTTTTGGTGTAATTAGTCCCACATTTCTCTTATTGTTGTAGAGAAGACGGAGCC
>JACJUY010001838.1:0-10602 GCA_014220935.1 Platorchestia sp. MABIK | reverse complement strand
CCATAGATACAATAATTGTATCCCCCTGAGGGGTTCCATGCTTACAATAAGAACTACATACGGTAATGGGAATGTATCATGAAGGTCTTGTTATTCTGTAGAGCTATAGCACCATAGAACATGCTTTACTTAGGCGTATTAGGTCAGGCTTTGTTAGGTCAAACATTTCATTTAAAAACAAATATCCATACAAATAAAAACATAAAATTTAACATTTTGATATCTGTGTGAAACAAACAGCCTGTACTTGACAGCATTCAGTGATACCTCCTGAGGGGAAAGGGTGGAATAATTCACCTTAATTCAATACAATAGTTAAAGTTTCATAATCCCAAATGGTAAACCTAAAATACTTTGTATCAGATGTTTTTCAAAAAGTGGGAAATTAAGAGCATTTAGCATTGTAAGTAATGCTTAAAATGTGTTCTTAGAACATCATGGTACTCCTGAATTGTGAAAATTTAAGTGCCAGTGTGATTGGCTGCAAGGATGTTGAATCAAACAGTGATTGATGAGTGAGCTTCAGGGAAAGCTTGAAATTGATTTCTTAAGAGCTGGGCTGGAAGATCACACTTACACGAAATCAAAATGAGTAAAAATCAAATATGTTGACTGTAAATATTAATTTTCAAGACAGGTTTTATGCTATGAAATGATGTGTTATACATCAGAGAGGTTAAGCTAGTTACACCTAACATCAAGTGGCATATGCATGTGGATTTTGTAAACCTGCAAAATAAAAACAAGCCATTGTTAAACATGTCTGAATACAAGCAGATATTGCGGTGACATAAAGGTAATGTGCAACTTTTATACTGAGAAGGAGCTTGCGGCTTTTAAAGTTCAGAACATGGTAAGATTAGAGAACAAGTGAGAGATGAAGGATATCTCTTCTTAATAACTGTCATCACAATCATCATGCAATATTTATTTTTTGATCAGCATGTATTACAAAAATGTATATCTTCATTTTCCTACAAAATCAGAAGGAATTTATGCCTTACTGGTTATGCCAAAAAGTTTGACCAAGCATGTTCTTACAGGGTTGAACCTACTTCACACATGGTAAAGTTAAAAATGATAATATCTTACCACATAAAAATAATAATTGCATTATGGTTTTCTAAGAAAAATATTTATCTAACTAGATGTACAAAATTAAAAACCAATCTAGGGCAGTAGAGAAAATGATGACAAAATTATTCAAATTTTGATAATCTCTGTTGATGAAATCATTGATGAAATTCATGACCACAGCAATGGCAAACTGCCCTTGCACAGTGTGAGACTTGGAGAAATACCTTTTTGTGGAGGGAACTTGGGGTTGCGGCCACCTCCGACCAGTGCTAGGTAATTGCAGCGGAACAGCATCTCGACGTGGCCAATGCCTCCATCAGGGAAGTCTTGTCTTTCTTTTTCTCTGAGTGGCTCACAGTTGAAGACACGGAACCCACTTTCAGTACCGCACACAAAGCAGCCTAGAAACAAAATTTTATGTTCATTAGAAGGATTATAATATTTCAAAGCCTGTTCACAACAATTTTTTTTTCCCACTTTCTTCAATCTACAACATAGAAAATTTACTTGTAATTTTTCCAGCTTTGACAATGATGGCTATAAATAAGGTCATAGGCTTAACTACTCTGAATTGAACCCTTTCTCATGAGAAAAAATTGATACTCATGAACAAAACACCTGATGTCTCTTTCGTGTATTAAAAAGCTACACCAAAAACAATATTGTACATTTGCACACTTGTACAGTACTCATTAGATACTAAACCATACTATAATCTGAAATCTTTGATAAAAATTTTACTATAACTGATGAAATAATGAAAAAATTAATATATGTACTTGAATCTTGTACTTAAATGTATTGATTACATGTTTAGGATAAAAATGGATGACTGCAATATAAAACTGTTCAAGTTAATACCAATAATCTATACTATAATAAGAGCCGCGTCCGTTCGTCTGTCCGTCCGTCACATCCACCAGCCAAAAGTGGGTGATGAGCGTATCTGTGCTAGAGGCTTCATCAACTCCTCAATTTTTGGTGTATTAAACTAGCAAATTCAGAGTCAGAATAAATATCACATGTATTGGTATGTTAGATTAGGTTGTATGGAATATCAGCAGTTTGAGACTTGGGAAAATATTGGAAAGCCATAGAATAGCATGGGAAATTATGGGAGAGCCATGTTAAAGCTCAGTAATAAGATATTTAATCTTGTATCTAATAATCTTTCTACTATTAATGGTCTCATTTTCAATCAAACCATACATTAGATGTCAATAAACCTTCCAAGTCCTGAGTATTAAAAATAGTTTAGACTCAGAATTCCACATATTGCAATGTCATGATTTAGTAGGACCACTAGTACAGTCAATTGAAAATTTCAACAATCAAAAGAACATAGAGCAAAAATTCAATTTATTTTTTTCATTATAACAAGTAGAAAACATATTCAAGTCTTTCAGGATGCTCAAAACAGACAATAAAGAGCTAGCAAATGCAATGACACAATAGCAACATCACATGTACAATGTCTAAGCCAGTAGTATTGGAGTTTAAATTTAACTTACCCTGGTCCTGATTGAAGCCTGCATATACAAGACCATTACTATACGGATTTTTGTCAGACAAATTCATTATTTTATAAAGAGTAACACAGTCTCTTTAACACTTGATATTCACTGTCAGATAATGCTCAGAAGTCAGAAGATTTCTGGATAGAGAGCTAAAGTTAATATAACTGTAACAAAATGTTTAAATTAAAGTTTAACAGTAAATATTATTACAAATACAGGTATGCAAAAAACTATGATGTAAAAATATGCATCTTTACAATTAATCAATTTTTGATGACGTACTATTTCAATCTGTGAAGTCAAATTTCCTAGTAAAATATAAAATTCAATTCTAAAATTATCTCTTTAAGCAAACTTTGGATTCTACGGACAAATTCTTGAGCTACCAATTTTATTTGAAAGTTGCGCACAATGCGGACAAAGTTCATTAGTTCCTAAACTGACCGCTAGGTGGTGAGCAGTCACCTTGTTAACAACACTGTTTCAGCACCTGCATCATATTGCTCCCAATTTTTGCCCCCTTTTTTTCTATGTTGTGTTTGACTTCTTATACTTTATTATTTTGTTTATTCACAGAGTATAGGTAGTTTTCAGTGTCAGATTGGATGGTATGCTTGATTAAAAGTACAGTTCTTTCTCTTATGTTATGCTTTTGTTGAGATTAGCTTCTCGTAGCGTACCATATACATATCTGTCGGATGCTTTGGACAATCGGGACTATCGGACGGGTTTCTCCTTTTTGTCGTAAAATCAAGGTATGGGTGTACTTTGTAGTTAAAAAACTTTTTTTGCAGTTCTGTACTGTAGGTTGAACATGGCTGAATGAAAATGAGTATGTCAGTCAGAAGAAAATAACATAGAAAAAATGGAGGGTATCACACAATCCCAGTCTGCATTGCCGGCCAAGAATAACTTTATCTCACTTTATGCGATGGCATAAACTGATAAAATCTCAACACTGAAACATTTACTCAAAAAAATTTTTCTTGCTGCTATCTGCAAATAGCTTTAACAAAAGCAACATTGAATGAAACTTTGCTATTAACAAAAGCTAAAAGTATTTACAATGTCTAGTAACAGATGAGACAAAATAGAAAATATATTAATGGGTAACTTGCATTGGAAGTAAACCTAAAAATGTGGAAAAATAGCTGATTATTAAAAGTATTGTATAAGCTAAAAATATCATTTAAGCTGAAGCTTAAGTGAAATGGCAATTTCATTTCCATTGAGAGAATAACATATCAAACCACCCATATTCAGTCATTGTGCAACAATTAAAATTTATTAAGCCAGCTATTCAGAGCACAACAGCAAGAACTTTAAAGTTTATAGTAAATTTTTGAAAACTGCATTGCAGAAGATAAAGTTATTTGCATGATAGTGTATCCAATAATAATTTTAAAAGTTGTTTACCTGCCTACAGAAATTAGACAATGAAATTCCCAATGAAGAATTAAAAGAACAAAAATTTTCCTGCATTCTCTTTGTAGCAAAACAACACTTGTCTTGTCACTTGACAAAAATATTAGAATCTTTTAGAATTAAACCTTATGTTAAGTTACATATGAGTCACTCATTATATTCTGTAGACAAGAATTAAAAAACTAAAATTTGCATAACAGAAATTTTTGAACCAATCTTATGACCAAAAACATCCCTTTACTAGTTTACATACATAAAATACTAACACCCGGTATTTGTGTCATAAAACTTGAAAAACGTAACAAATTTTATTCATACAGAATACTGAGTATATGATGAACAGTCTGAAAATCTTAGCTGTAAAATCTTACTAACAGATCATACTGATATGCAACATTATTTCTTTCCACAAGTTTCTGATGTTACTGAGTCACAACTATTGATTTGGTGACAAATTAGCGCTCAGAAATTTTTGAAGTATGGGTGGAAAGTTTAACTTACTCTATCTCTCTTTCAATTTCTGTATCAATACCGATATTCAAACACAGCTATTCCAATTCTTCAGCCATCAGTCAAGTATGTATGCTTTTTCTTTGTTGGATTTGTCAATTTTACGTTCCTTGCAAAAGTAAGGCGTACAGCATAGGATTAGGTATGTAAACTCTTGAACTTGAAGTTGAGGCCCAACAGCGTTGAGGCATTTGTTATGGCCTACAATTCCCTCCACAATACTCACAATATTCACACAAAAGAGTTCAGGACCTGTATACCAGACTTGTCTACTAAACTACTCAGGATCCACCAACCCTTGTCACAAGCTGCCATTGGATGGAATCACTGGGATAACCAGTACAACAAAACACCATCACCAGGCATGGTGGTCATTACAACCGATTCCACATGATGCTCATTTCAGTCACTGTGTTTTTACTCCAGGCACGTACAAAAACTTTTCAAGGCTTCTATGATACTCAAATTACATTCCATACCACAATCATCTTCAGCACACCTGGTATACCACTCATTCTTACCATACTGCTCTAACACCAAATTCATGTAACTCTCTATTTCCCTTGCTCATATTTACTACATTCACGCACAAAATGTTCAATTGTTTCTTCCACTCCCCTATCACACAGCCGATCTAATCTATTATTATTCTTGTTCTACCTCCATGTATGTCTATTCATGCTCAATGCCTTACACCTTAAAGCAAACAAGAGTTGGCTTCCAAAACTACCATCATAGAATATCTCACACTTAGGCACTTCCTTTTGCATATACCAGATTAGTGTAGGTTTTTGTGTCACACCAAGCATTTATTTATTCAATCCATACTCTTTTGTCCAAATCTCAATCTCTTTTTTCCACCTCTTGCAGTCCCATTCTGATTCATTATCTCCAACATTTATTAAAAGCCAGTCATCCATAGGTCTCCTAACTTTAACATGAATAACCTTTTGCATACTTAGTTTCATTGCATGCCCCATATTTTCTTCATATAGATTCCATTCAAAAATTTGTTTTACCCACCAACTATTCTGCATTCTTTCAATTCTTACCTTATAATTCAACACAGCTTTCATCATTAGTTCTGAAAATAGGCTCCACACTAGATCACCTCTAATAGCTTTTGTAGCAATCCATTTTGGAGCATCAAATGCTAGACGTCCTATCTTATGTTGTATCACAACCGGCCTCTCAGAGTCACTTTCATTCCATGCTTGAGTACTCATTCCATATGTGACACTAGGTACAGCAATGTACTTTTACATTCCTCTCACACATTCATACCGAATCTCTGTATCTGGTTACACTACTTAACCATCCACTCCATGGCATTGCCTTTGCAACTTTCTCATCCTTGGTTCTAGTGCATCTATCTTCACTTATCATGCAACCTAGATATTTGTTTTCTTATATTCTACCTATTCTGATTTCTCAAACATTCCACAGTTTGTCTCTGTCAGTCTCATTACAATTTATAACCTTAACCTTACTATTATCAGCACCAAAGTTTATCTTGAAATCTGTACTATATCTATTCACAATGTCAAGCACCCTTTGTTGTTCATGCCCAGATTCACTAACCACAACTACATCATCAGCATGCAACAAACAACTCAGTTTCTCCTTACCAATTTTCAATTCTAAGCCATTCATTCTCAGTCAACCTGCTTATTCTTCTGTGTACAATTCAAATCACAATGGAGACAATACAGCCCTATCTTACTATTTACTTGCCCAATTTCTAAACCTGTAGATAGTGCTTGTGTTTTTGTATAGACTTTGCACAATATTTACTATTTTTCTACTTCTTAAGTTTTCAAACAGCCTAAATGAATCTACTCCGTCATATGCCTTTTCAATATTCAGGAATGCTAAAGATACCGGTCAATATTGTGTTTAATGCGCTCACAGAAATTAAGAATTCCGTTCCAAAGAATCACTAAAGGAACACATTTAAAAGCGTTTTACATGAATGACATTCTAATGACATTCTGCTTGCTGATGCATTATTTTTGAGTTATTTAACTTTGAAATCTTTGTTTTCCATAGCAGTTATAGTAAGTTTGTGCTTGAGTGGGAGCTATTAGAGTACGTTTGGGAACTTTGTAATTTATTATTTGCCGCCCCTGCGAAGCCTGAACCGACTTCTAGGATGTTTTAGTTAATAACACAAAAAGGTTCTCAACCAAAAATATGACTTTATAAAAATATTCTGATATTAAGTCTATGGCATTTACTCCTACGGTTTCGCTAATGTTCAACGGTCGCTGCAATATTGAAACTGATGTCAAGTACATAGTGATTTAAGTCTTCACTTTTTCAGTCCCGCTTATATTTTTGGGTGATTACCTTTACTGTGTTATTAACTAAAACATCCAAGAAGTGGGCTCAGGCTCCGCGGAATTGGCATACCGCGAGGTTTTGGTATGGCGTAATAATAAATTACGCCATATATTGCAAAAATAATAACTTTTCCCCTGCTATGCGCACTTGCGGCATTGTTGGAACAACCTTTCCTTTTGAGTGGGAAAACCCCTTCATGAGCGCTGTTCCTATAACTTCAGAGTTAAATAACTTGAAAATAACGCATCAGCAAGCAGATGGTCATTCTTGGTAAACGTTTTTAAATGTGTTTCTTTAGTGATTGTTTTTAACGGAATTCTTAATTTCCATGAGCGCATTAAACCCAATGTTGATCAATATATCTTCTGATCATCCTTTCTCATTTGCTCAACTATTTCATTCACTTGAAACAGATTATCCTCACCATGTCTGTCTTGTCTAAAATCATTCTGTTCTTCTCCCAGGACTCATAGTTCTTTGACTAAATATTTCATTCTATCATTCAAAATACCATTAATATTCTTACATCCAGTGTCAGCAGGGCAATTGGTCTGTAATTTTTAAATTCTTTTCAACCTCTTATGCCCATCCTTATGCAATAGAACTACATTACACTTGTTCTAGTCATCCGTTTCTCTTTCACTCTTTTATATCTCATCAAATGAACATTTCAAAATATAAACTACACTCTCTACTAAATTTACAAAACTCATATAGGATCTTATCAGGGCCACATGCCTTTCCATTTTCTTCAAAAAACTTACAATCTCTTCACAAGTAGCTTATGTTCATCAATAAAAAAAATTCACGGGTTCATCATCTGTTACGTACTCGTTCATTCCACCAATGTCCTCCCAGTATTCTTCAACTGCTTTCACCATTTGCACCCTATCTCTCACATTGCAGCTATTGACTACAAATTTGTCAACTTGAACTTTTTCTTCTTCAAGGGGGATTCAGGAGGATCTTGAAAGTCGATGGATATCTTCAGCAGAAGTCCGTGCAACCTGACAGCTGGTAGAGAATCAACTTGAACTTCACTACCTTTATCATTACCTCGTATTAACTTCTTTCAATCTTATATTCCATCCGAACCTCCTTGATAGGCAGTCCATCGACCTAAACATAATTTGGTTCCGGATTAGTTATTAGCAGGTTGGAAATTCAAGTCGCTTTTGGCATCCGCAACGTTTTGAACATTGTGCATTTTAAATATTGACAACTGATTAAACACAAAATTCTCGTAAAGCAATGAGCCAAGCGTTTTTAGGTAACCATAGGCAATCTTTACTGTGGTTTTAAATAATTTTTATGCAGGTTACTTCACTATTGTTAGCAGGTTGAGACAAATTTGTTGTTTCTCAGCAGACTTAAATGCGTTTAAGAATTACTGTCATTCCAGTCACATTTTCTTTTCCTTTGTTGGCCGTGTTATGAATGTTTGTCAAGATATATGCGTACATAACACGGCCAAGATGTATGTATGCGTTTTTCCTGTCAAGAAAATAAGAGAAATAATTCGGGGGGTTTTGTTACATGAAAAATGGGCTCTGTTGGATGTGTGCGTTTTTCCTGTCAAGAAAATAAGAGAAATAACTCGAAGGTTTTGGTTACATGAAAAATGGGCTCTTCTTATTATGTGGACATAATCCAATTCTTATATGATCAAGTCGTAAACGAGTTATCATCGCGCAATTGCCCTGCATATGTAAACAACCACAAAGAGGAAGGAAGCCAAAAGAAACGTTGGTAGGGTGTATTTGTTGCATTAGACTTCTTCACTTTAAATCCCATTAACACGTTGGCTGCGATAGGTTCAACTGAAGTTCAATATTCACATTAAATTTCTGACCTAAAGTTGTAATCAATTTTTTAAATAACAAACAATCATTTGATATTTACTAATATGAATTAAAAAAGATTTTTGAAATTTTTCTAACGACCAATCGATGGGTCGTTTCGTAACAAGATCGAAGAAAATAAACATGATCCATCGATAGGTCGTATCGCAAGCAACCTGTAAAAGTATTTTTATCTTTTTTCGAAATTTTGTTGGTGTGATTTTATTAATTTTATGTTCTGTAGTTGAATAAATGATTTTGTGTGATTAATGGTATTAAAATAATTTACTTGATAATAGTTAATTCACTAACGAGAACGTTTCCCATATTCACACAGACTGGCAAAGCTTGCTGTGAAAACCCTCTCGACCGTGGTCGAGAGGGTTTCCTCTGGGTCATTTGCTCTTGTAGTGTTCTCCTATAGGCTTGTTTACGCTCCGGGCAGACTATGAATATCTAAGGACTTTGAATATCAATGCCCGAAGCGAGTGTCCTGAAGTACCAACGACCCAGGCAGAGTAAGAAAACACAACTGGAATAAATGCTGTTCTATTCGGAATTTCGCTGAGAGTGATAGTACACAAGGAAAAGTTTGCTGTCTCGCAGTAATGCGTCAAGAAACATCTTGGAGGACCATCAGGCGATGTGGAGTCACCAATTCGAAAGCCGCCTCGAAGTCCGCCGTTACGTGAGGTGGCGGCTGGTCGCTCGAAGCTAGTGTGGTGGTGTACAAGCAAACGGCTTGTATCAACAACCACATTCTCTTGTCATAATGCTGCGTTTGTGTCTCAGCTTAAGTTACTGTCTCGTGTTTGTAGATTAAGCTAACATATATTCTCAAATGAAACGAAATGAAAGTAAAGCTATGAGATAATGTGTATGAATGAATTTTTCTTTGTTGCACTGAATTTACGTTTAGTAGTGTTTTCATAGAGTGCTTCATAGTACTTTTTACTTCAGTAGGTATAAGCCTGTTGCCATCTTGTGACCAGGCATTCTCCTACGATGTGTCGAAATTCCAGCCATTGCTCAAAGCTGAGGTTCTCCGCGGACTTAGTAAGGCAATATTTAAAGGACTTCCGCAGTAAGGGGTCTTGGGCTGCAGTCAAATTAATCAGCCTGAAGTCATTAACGCAAGTAATTTACGACTAAGCAGAGCAATGGTAGGGGTTCCTCACATCTTCGGTTGAAGAGGTCTTTAAAACTCTAAACGTTCGTCTGCACTTCTTGTTCCGAGTCTCAAGTCGCAACAGCGGATTCGGACAAGCTATCGTGGGCGGTCGCTTGCGACTGCCACGTGAGACTGCCATCTGCCGTGACCTCGGGTGCATCAAATGTTGGCGCTCCGGTGGTCTTCGGTTGATAACTCCTCGCTACCTGGAACCCTGGGGTTCTTAAACTGCCGGCTATATTGAGAAGAGTTCTCCTGAACATTATTTTCGAACAGGTGAGAACCTTTTCATGACACCATGCTCTGCTTGTCTTATTTTCTTTATTTAAGCGTTACCGACCCTAGTAAAGGGTTAGGCAATTTGTGTGACGTAGTGCCCGTTAACTCGGGGATTTTGTGTCCACTTAGCCGGGTGGCATCACAGATGTTATTTCTAGCCAGCTAAATTCATCATGTGGAAAAGTTTATAAATTGTTCTTTTTTCTTTATGTTAAAATTATGGGGCAAGTACGACGACGAAGATAGTTTCGGTAATTTATTGTAAGACAATAAATACAAAACACAAGAGGAAAGTGCGAGAGGCACACATTCTAACGCCAGTAGGGGGAGACGGCGACTGACCGTGGAGGGAGTATAGATGGAGGGAGCATGGTCGACTGAAATGAGAACCAGTTTTTGAGATTTTTCTAATGTCTGTGTTAACCAATAGCGTTCTCGC
>JACJUY010001837.1:111674-127696 GCA_014220935.1 Platorchestia sp. MABIK | reverse complement strand
CACTCCCCCCATGCTTCACTCCCCCCATGCTTCACTCCCCCCATGCTTCACTCCCCCCATGCTTCCCTGCTCTATCACCTCTGGGGGATACAACCATTGCAGTAATGGGAATTGGCGCGCACAGGGGAGGATGTGAGGTCCCGAGCTGAAGAATAGGTAGGCCTTCCGTTTGTTGAAATAGGTTTGCTTTGTATGGATAATTTTTTCTCGGTTGACTACTGACCTTTTTCATTCCCTATTCCTTTCTTCAAATTAAATTTTGTTTTATTAACTTGATCCATTTGTGCCGTTTTTGTGCGCGGGGCATGGGAAAAACACGTCGTGCATAGATTCCCCGTTCCCAAAATTCCTTACTAAATAGTGCTTCCTTCCTCATTTCGGAATACCTTTATTGTTGTTGGAGTGGCTTAAACTAATTTCTTATCTAATCGTTGCCTTAAAATCATTTCCCTCTGCTCTGTTCGTTGCTCTGTTGCAATAGTAGTGTCAACCTTTGTTTGCACTCAATAATATTTTCATTGGTTTAGTAATTGTCAAATTTACGTAGGATACTATTAACGTTGGTTGATGTTTCAGTAATTCTTTGTTTAGTCGCAATCCCAATTAAAATTTTCATTAAACTTCTTATGGCTAATTTTAGATTCCTGTATCTTATTATTCTCCTCTTTGTGTGATGTTGATTACACTACACTTCATATGATGCAACCACCCCGTGATGCTCAACTGACTATCATTGTTTCTGAACAGGATGAAAAAATAAACTGTGCAGTTAGTTACGTAGTTTCATTTGTTTTCAAGTCAATGTTTCTTATTCCGTTGACGTTAATTTAAATTACTTCCGTGAAAAGGTTGCTTTCAACCATTCTTGATTTTTGCAGCACGTAATTTAAATCAATCGAACAGCATATGATCGAGGGCACAGTCACAGCTGCTGAATTTAATTCTTAACAGGGAAATCATTGTTTTTTGTTGTCTGGTCCAGAAAGGGAAAAGTTTCATTTACATTGAATGAGGAATTCATGTAAGTTACTCGTATTAGAATTGGACAAAGCCACTAAAGCCCCAGTCTGGAAAACTTGCGAAAGCTCTCGTCAAACCTTTCATTTCTGTATTTCGTATTTAAGGAAGAAAACATTTTCTATTGCTCTGAAAGCGTTCAGAAATACCAGGTTCTGCCACCTGCATCTGATTTAGATCGGGCTACATTTTTGCCGTAAGGAATAGGCCAGAAAATAAATAAAAGCTTTCCATCTGTACTTATTCTGAACGCTTTCTTATAGATAATATACATGAATTTTCCGTTTTGGTCGTTTCTTTAAAATCGACTGGTCATTTTAAACCGTTCGTTTACTTAATTCAAAGTTTTCGTTTGCACGTGTTCAATTTTGTTGCGCAATACACTTCTGTTCTTTCTTCCATTTCACTTCATTCTATATTTTATTGCTCTTGATACGCTCAACAAAAGCGTCAAGAATTTTCTTTTCTGTTCGAAAATGTTGAGTAAAAAAACAGATAAGTAAGGTCGGGTCGCTTTCTCGGAGGATCAAGTGAAGCCTAGGCTTTTAAGATATTGTCCTCCGAAAATTCGATACCTTTCCTCTGCTTATATTGAGTAGCCACCTTCATAAAACGCACTGCCTAGCATCGATCTTTTCCTTCTCCAGCATTCTCTGCCCTCAGAGCAAACTAGATTTGAGAGGAACGCTTTGCTGCTTCTCCCCGTGTTAGATACAGCGTTTCAGGCCCAAATTTTAATGTTCTCTCTGTAAGAAGCGTGTGTGCCTAACTTTCATGGGCTCTTTGTGTCCCTGAAGAGTATTTTCAACCCATTGATGTCCTTAAAATCAAAGTGCCTCAATTTGAAGTTCCTTCTATCATGTTGTAAATCGATCAGTGAGCAGTTGGAAATTTTAAAACGCATTAATGATGGCGTTTTATCAAAATTTTTATCACTAAGGAGCACCCAAATTCTGTCACTTCCATCATTTCCGAACGAAAATCTTTGCTCTAAAATTTGAAGATCAAAAACATTTCCATATGGGGAGATGTTACTTTTTCTCGCAAGGTAAATGTGTGCCTCATATTCCTGAAAATAATTTGAATTTCCCCGCGCTGCTCTAGCAAATCGAAAAGGTCATCTACCTCAGTCGATGGACAGCCTTGTTTTAAAGAGTTCCTCTGCACTAGTTCTGTTCGGTGGACACGCTCCGTCTCTTTCTTATTCGCATCCAAAGTCAAATTGATGACTGCAATTGGTTGACTTCCTAATGAATTGTGTCCGTCCACTGAAAAGTCTTTGATCAAGTGTGTCTGGAATCGTGCTCCATTTTCAAGCGAACCTTGCGATCTTCAGCGACGTAATTCTGCTCCGCTCGTTCTGAATTATTAATGGACTCTTCACCGCCAGTTCTTATAAGCGGATATTTTTTGTAACTGCATTGGAAATTGCTTCGGAAATGTTTTACGTTCGAACACTTGAACATTGGGCACTTTCTTTCGAAATGATTACTTGTAAAGAATGTTACGGCATTCACACTCAAAAGCGAAAATTAAAACTCGACATTTTAGTTAAACGAAAATGTCAACTGGCAATGAAGTAGTGTTCAACTTTACTTGAAAAAAATGCAACGTTTTCTGCTTGACTCGACGGCGTTATTTTGTTCATCTCTTAATAATTTGGGGGACCTGTCGATCGCAAGGGTATTCACTCGCCCTCCACCTCCGGCGCTACTACAGTTTAGAAAATTTTAATTTTCTTCCTTTTTCGTGATATTAATGAGGAAAGTTGTGCGGCTATTCCTAAAGACTTTGGAAATCTTGATTAAAGTCATTAGATCAACTTTATAACTGGCCTCGGCACACGAAGAGAACAAATGTTATTTTAAAATGTGCGTGGACGCTGCAGCGACAGCGCTCTTGCGGAACGCAGTTTGCATTTATCTTTTACTACGAGACAATCAATTGCGAATGGAGAAATTACTGCACTCGTTGTTTATTTTCGCAGCTTTATCATAAGGGCGATTCACTTTTTATTTTTAAAATATTAGCTTGCGCTTATTCATTGGTTTGCGCGCGAAGGCTTAGGATATGCATAAAGTAAGAAATGAATCTATTTTTGGGCACGAAACGTGAATTATTCTGGTTTGGTACGGTGAAGTTATCTTTGTTCTTAGAAAAAATAATGACCATAATATATGTTAGGACTCTTGAACTGTAAAGAGTTGAAAAATAGTTTGCGTGTTTCAGTTGCGGCGAAGAGCTGACCCCCAGTGTGTCAACAGCGCATCGCAGTCTTGTGACACTTTTTTGAACGTGTCCGGAAATGAGCTATTTCTATAAAATGTTGGAAGCTTGTTACTAACATTAGTTGACGCAGGGGCTAATTTACTCCAGCTGAGTTGAAGAGATTGGCTTTGGGCTCTCAGCAGAATAGAAAACATTTGCAAGTGATTTTTGTAAAAGTTGCCTCATAAAGACCTTTAAAAGTATGTTGTTGTCTTTTAGCCCCACATCAGTTCATCAGAGCATTTTTGGCTTTGCAATATGAGCGTCAATTGCTCTAATTATAACCAAATTTATTTTTGAAAAGGAGCCCTCTTGGATTTTATTGCAAGTCATACAGTACATTGATGTTTTACTAAGAGCCTCATAGGGCCTTAATATAACCATACTGACTTTTCAATTGGCTCTTAATAATTTTCATTGTTTTCTTATCTGTTTTTAAAGTCTAAACAAAATTTTGTGACGCTAGTAAATGCTTTTATAACGTCAGTGAGAATTAAACGCACGATGAATTGTGTACGAACTATTGGTAGTTATCAATGTAGTTCGGAGAATATCCACTATTATTTATGATGGCAGATGTCCATTTAAAACACAACGCTTTGAAAGCATTATAGTTCTTTGGTATTAAGTTGAAATGCACTGTCCTCGAGTGCATGATCTTGCATTCAAACTGCACGAATGACTTAATTAAATATACACGCAATTGTTCGAGCAAAAAATAACTTGGGTCGTGCCTCATCTAAGACGGAGCTAATCCCCTTTGAAAATAAGTGTGCAGTCTCAAAATGATAACCAAAGCTTGCATATTGCTGCAGAAGTGCGCGTCAGTCCGCCGAGTCTCGGGACATCAACGCGAGCGATGTTCGACTCTCGTGCAGGAGTTTCGTTCGCTTCTTGCGAGCAAAAGTTGACCGCGAGTCATATTGGATGCAGTACTTTATACCAGCTCGCTTTGATGGCGTCCTGTTGTAGGTTGATGCAAGGATCGCTATTTAGTAATTGAATGCGATCGTCGCTTATTGGAAACTGCGTGTAGGGAAATGGAAGGCAGATTCTTTTTCCTCTACGCATACTTCGTGTGGAATGTTAATTTTGAAGTGATGTTAATTTTCTACTTGCTAATGCGATTGCAGGGTGCATTTACGTTCGTAACTATATTGTTTAAAATTTTGCGTAAATTTTCAAGTGTTTTTTCGGAAATGTAGCATTTCTGCTTAAATGTTTAGTTTTTCTTCGAAAATATACCCTAATCTTACTTGCGGTTAAGCCTTTGAATATTGAACGTCGATCTAAAATAGAAATGATCGTTTGATAGGGGAGCAGAACTTATTTTCAACTTAACTTTTAACTTCTGATGAAAACGATTCATATTTTGTCCATCAGTGTTTTCGTTTTACTACGCCTCTTAACGCAGTTCAATTTTATTTTTAATTAGAGTGTAATTGCTTTCAACAGTACGATTAAATCTCGTGATTAAACGTGCACACAGTTAGTGAATGTTCTTTGTAATTTCTTAAATTTGCATCCCTTGAAAATTATGATAAACATTTATCTTAGACTGTATAGAACTTTGTGCATTTTTGCCAACATTGCAAACGGAAATATTTTGACGTAGATGTTCATTGTTTTTCCTTTACTGTTACTCTCACCTTCAATAACACTGGCTTACATCTTTATTCACAAACCGAGCAAGAAATGATACTTTATTTTAAGAAAATTGTTCTTTGGTCCTCCTAACTCAGTACGCACAACTGCAATGTTGACACGAGCGCGTGACGCTGCTGCAGGATGTCACTGTTCAATTGAGGGTGCGGATCGTCCTTATAGCGTTCTCGCTCAAATGTAAACACGTTATTTCGCGTGAATAGTTCTTTTTCTCCTGCCTGTGAAATATTCATGGTGAGTTCTGTGAATCTAAGTGGCCAACTGAGAAGCCAATACTGGACTGTGAACTATTTGTACTGACCAGATTGTGATCTCAGCACTCTATTGACTGGATTGATAGATCAGTCCAGCAATGACTAGACTGATGGAAATGTGGACCTCCTTCTGTTCTGATGAGACTATGAACTACTTATTAAATATATAGAACGCCGAAAAGAAAAATATACTCTCTGCATGTAGATACCTTAGTTAAAGATTTAGGAACGCTTTTTCAACGGCACTGCTGGCGGTTTGGCCCAACTCCAACGCCAGGTTATAACCTAATACTACCTAATAAATAATACCGAAACCTCTTACATCTCCAAGCCTACTCATAGAGATTATGACGTCACAGTCGTGGTCGGAGATCTCGTGCTATTCGTGATGAATTGAATGAGCGAAATTCTGGTAGCTCTAATCTATCATTGGTTTCCCGCAGAACGGGCCTGATCAGGCATTGAAAAACTTAATAGGTATGCTGTGAGACGCTTCTGTCAAACGAGTGTATAAAAAATTTGTGTTCCTTTATTTATTCCTGATATGAAAAAAATGGAGGTGTAATCGAGTTTGTTTGGGCTCAGCGGTAGACGGCTTTATTAGATTAGACTATTTTAACGAATAAAATATTATTCTCACCCATTTTTTTACAGTTTCAATGGGCTATGCGGGTCTTCATTTTATCTCTGAAACTTATGAGTGACGTAAGGAAGGGCTTTGTCACGCCAGTTTCCTTTGCAAGTTGATCATTTATCACACGAGGTTGTCAAAAATCGTCAGCTTAGCACAGCTAAACAAACCAACAGAAAGACAGCGTAAAATTTGACACTAGCTCTGAAATTTTCCTGGCAACAGCCCTGATATTTCAAGCACTGCATCGCCCCATCTGCGTCTCCTTTGTTTAACATGCGTTTTAATCAGAAATGTACACAATAATTACGCCCATTAGCCCATGCAAACTCTTCATAACTTTGAAAACCCCTCGAAGGATTTTTTATCACACTCACTCACACACAATTACACAAAAGTTCTCTGAGGGAAATTATGAGGATCTAATTTTAAGTTCCATTCAATTCATTTAAAACTGGTGTCAATGTTGTGACCAGTTCTGTGACGTCATTGCCATGTTACCATGTCCAAGATCAGGTCTGGAGGTGTGGGACGCATTGCCATAACCCGGCACGGCACGTCTCCACTCGCACCAACTCCATGGTAGCCCAACTCTTCCTCTCAGCAGGAAGCGGCGCTCCTGCCCTCAAGTGGAACGGCAGCTCCGGTGCTTGCCGCTGTCGACGGTGCGCAAGAATTCATCGACTCAATTTTTGCGGGCGCGTGCAATAGAAAGAAAATTAATGACAAGTGGGAAGCTCTGACAGCGCCTCATCCTGCGGACGCTACACAACAGCGCAGGCGGACAACACTGGCGGAATGCAAGGCTTGCGTGGTCAAAAAGACGGGCGGGGAAGCAATAACAGGGTGGGGATAATTGCGAATGAAAAACAATGAGCAAGGGTGCGATAGCAGTCTGACTACACAATAACAGATCATACATGAAATAAAGTGTCTTGGAGATGATGTATGAGAACAAACATTGAGGGAAAACAATTGATAAACGATGCAGGACAATAATATCGCTAAACAATCGATTAGAGACGTTGGTAGAACTGCCTATCGGGAAATATAAACTTTAATAAAAGCAATGATGCAGCGACAACATGAAAAAGTATGGAGAGTTTATGCGTGAATCTCCCTCATGGGGATTCAACTTTTGTATTTATGGGAATAAGCGCTCTCAGGGGGAAAATGTGAGGTTCTGAGGTATAGATTACAAAGGTATACCTTTTGTGGAAATAGAATTGATTTTTTTGCTTTGTTACGGAGTATCTTTTTCGCTTCACTGCTGTGCATTTCTTGGGCATCTATGTTACTTTCTTCTTTCACTTACATTTCGTTTCATAAATCTTTTCAATCTTTGGTTTTATGCCTTGGGTGTTAGGATAAATCTTTTGTACCAATTTCACTTTATTCCACAATAAATGGTGCCTTACTCCTTTTTTAAAAATGTTTTTGTTGCGGTTGGGTAGGCTTGAGCAAACTAATCTTATCTAATAACGTTGTGACTTACGTATGCGGCAAAAACTTTCTTATAATAACTTCTGAGTGAAATACCGCTTCAGAATGACGCTTGTAAAAAACACTACTGTGAAGATCAAATTAATTTTGCGCTAATACAGAAATTAGCTTCCAATTACGCCCCTAACACTTTAACCTTTATGCATAGAAGCTCATGCGTGCGTGAGGGTGCAGCTTCGGGCAGGAAAGAAAAGCAGCTGGAGGGAGAGATGGCAATATAATTTCAAATACCGCAATGGTAAATTTATCAGAATTAATGGAGAACGAGCGAGATGTTCCCCAATGAAAATGTGAGACGAAGAAAACACAGTCAAACAATTTAATCGAATTGAAACGTTAATTTATTCCTTGTAGCCTGCAATAATTTTCAGATGTCCTTGAAATTGTTTAGAAATTTTCAAGTTTGTGATGAAAAATCATCTCCGTTAGTGAAAGATTTACACGAAATAACAAACACCCTCTTTCTCCATGAAAAAAGTAAATTGGAGGCAGTGTGCAATGGTTTAATTTGGGCACACAACCCTTTTTGCGGAATGGATACGGTCGACACTGTAAAACTACGTTACAGATATTCAGATAAAACACGGTCGCTGAAGCCGGAACATTCTGTGCCTTTGTTTATCATTACCCGTTTCACATGATAGAAAGTGTCAGTCAAGAAAGATATAAACAAGTGACATAAACGTTCATAGCACTAGTGTTGAGCTGGTTCGTCGCACGCCTGCATGAGCAGGCCGAGTGCTAACACGAGCCTAGTAAACATGCTCTGCAGCAAAGCCGTTTGTGACACCAGTGCTTGTTTCTCCATCTAGGGAAATGGAATGACGTCCTGATTTCCGATCTGCGAAGGTAAAATTTCCCCTTACTAAACCATAAATCATTACTCAAACGTGGATAATGCTGAAAAACATCCTTTATTATCTTCTAATGATGAATGTGCTCACAAGATGTTTGAGATCCATTGGATAAATGGACTTCGATGTCAAAGTGACACAAATTATGCTCTTCGATTTTAAGAACACTACCTTTTGACAGGTAAAACACCTTTCCATTCGTAGGTGGCTTCATTGGAACACGTTTAACGCACGGGGCCCACACTTTTATTACGGACTTCAGAGTTAAAACGAATTACTGTAATCATTCAATCAGTTGTTCTTCCATCCCAGTGTGACGGGTTTGACGGAGAACTACGGAAGGGCGAGTAGCCAACGTAGAAACTTTGTGTAGGAAAATTATCTGGAAACATTTACTTTTGTTCCACATGCCGAAAGTCACCATCGCGTGACAGTTATGCCCTCAATCATTTTTTTGACTAGTGACTTGGGAATTACAATACTCGTGTGTGTGTGTATCTTATTAGTGTATTTTCCTTACTTTAAGATATTTAAAAAAAAAATGTTGCGGTACATCTCTTACGAGAACTGTGTTCTCTTATTTACTTATATATGTATCTATGGGAATTAGCGCTCCCAGGGGGACAATGTGAGGGCCTGAGCTAAAAGTTAGGTAGGCTTTCTTTTTGTTAAAATAACATTGGTTTTTGTTTTGTTACGGCCAACTTTTTTTCGGCTCACTGCTGTCCTGTTTTTTCAATCCCAACTACTTTCTTCTTCAACTTTGATCTTGTTTAATGAACTTCTTTCTCATCTTACTATTTCTATGCCCTTTCTGCATAGATTCCACGTTCCCTTAACTCCATACTAAATGGTGCCTTCTTCCTTCCTCTCTTTGGATCTCATTTGTTGAGGATAGGGAGGTTTAAACTAACTAATAATCTAATATATTTACTTATATTTAAATGCACTGTCAAAATCAGATTACGCATCAAAGGGAACTCACTTTTGTTGTGCTTTTCTGTCAATCATTTTTTGTTTCAACATTTTACAAGGGTATTACGATACCAATATGTTATCAGTTAAGGATGTTAATCTTAAGGTATTTTAAAAACCAATGTATCAACATTTCATGTTTGTACTTTATTGGAAATAACCTTTTTTTTCAATATTGCTGGTGTAATTTTCTAGAGCGCTGAACATCTGAAATCATAAACAAAAAGTAAATTCAATGCATCCGTCAAAATGTGCTGGGTACAGCTGAACATACTCGGACACCGTCAACCTGCCAGGATCTGAGAAACCTCCTAGCGAATATTACGATAAATCATGCCATGTATTACACTAGCGCTAGATTTACTGATAAGTTGTGTTAAGCCGGGATCTGAAGCCTAATTCATCCGTGCACTTTGAACAAAAAACGTGACAGGAGCGAGCTGCGACTATGTCAGCCACTATGACCGAGTAGAATTGTAAGCAACGTTGCTTCTATCTCGTTATATCAATGGAGTTAATCCGCCGCTGATTGCAGTAGAGAAGAGATGCGCTTCTCCCGGAAGGGCACTCACCATTAATTGAGGCTGAAATCTGCCCACAAACTTGGTCCAGGAGTTAACCTAGGGTTCATCTCATCAGAAACATCGCAGCTGAAATTATTGCTGAAGCGAGTAACGTGACTGGATATCAACCTCCCTCACTCGACAGGTCATCCAAAATGTGTTGATGAGGGAGAGGTGCAGCTGCCGAAGAAGAGCAGCGGATGTGGACGGGAGACCGATCATCATCTGCCAAGGACTGAGGGCCGGCACACCTCGCGACTGTCTGCCCTGATGGATGATGGCTGCGGGCAATGGTGCAGGGCAAGTGCAAGCAGATAGATGAAACTGGGGAAGCTGCGCTTCCAGTATTGGAAGAATCCAACACAGGATTGCTAGCAGGATGTACTTGGGTCATGAAAATTGAACAAATAAGGGTCGTTTTCATTTTCTGCCTAGAAAAAATCTCAATTAGGTTCAGACTCTCGTTGGTTAACATTTTTATAACATCAAATAATTGCATAACTGGATTAAACGAATAACGAGGAATTTGAGTTTTGCAATTGCTTGACCGCTAGCAATTGGTAAATTTGTTCCCTCACGGGGATGCTACAAATTTGTTACTCATGGGGAATTAGCTCACCCTGGGGAAAATATGTGAGGTCCTGAGCTAAAGGTTTGGTAGGCCTCCTTTGTGTTTAAAAAGAATAGGCTTTATATTTCTTCACGAACCATCTTTTTCGGTACACTGCTCTCGTGTTTTAAACACCTACTACTTTTTTTCAACTTTTTCGTTTCACCAACTTCTTTCCCAACTTACTGTTTCTGTGCACCTTGTGCAGATGTTTCGCATTCCCTTAACTCCACACTAAAAGTATCCTTCCTCCTTCCTCTCTTTGGATCGCCTTTATTGTGGTTAAGGAGGCTTAAACTAACATCTAATCTAATGTGTTAAATTGGTTCATTTTTCTTGCTTATAGTATGCGAAAGATATGTGTATTTTTCGCAGTGAAGAAAAACCTAACATATAATTAAGAAAGTTATCTATGGTTGTCGCGCCGTTGTTCTATAATTTGACTTACATGCTAATTCTTGTTCCTTGCACATCATTTATTTTCAGTAGAATACTATGCACTTTTATTAGTCAACAAATTATTGTACTCAATTATTGGAACATGACTTCACTACCTAATGCATGATTTTTTTTAATTATAATTACTATAAAAACTTGCAGGGGTGGGTTTTGGTTATTTCTAGCAGTGAGAACCGGAAAGTTGCAGCGGACAGAAGCACATGCGAGCAGCGCCGGCTGTGCCGTAAGGAATGACCCATTCGTCAGTTCATCGAATGAGGAAGAGAAGGATGAAAAGGAAAAATTTTCGGGCAAGCGAAGGTCGGGATACATCCTTCAGGAGTAAGCCTTCTTCGTAAGCATGCAGGACAATCCTCTTGAGCGCATTCCCTGAGGGTTTTGAACGGCACGTAATCGAACGTCAACGCGTCTGTTTTCTGGGCTCTTGTTCATTTTAAAATTCATGGTTGGTTATTTTTATGCGCAATCATGTGGAATTTGGAGTAGTCATCTCTCATTCAGAATTAAGGACTTTTTTTCATTTCAAATGTTGAAAACATCCTTCATTATCGTCTCTTGTTGTTTGCGAATTCCTCTCAGAGGGATACAACTATTGTATGATATCTATGGGAGTTAGTGCTCCCAGGGGGAAAATGTGAGGCAGCGAGTTAAGAGTTAGGTAAGCCTTCTTGTTTTTGAAATAAAATGTTTTTTGTAACATTTTAAGCACCATCTTTCTTCGGTTCACTGCTGTCCTGTTTTTCAGCACATACAACTTTCTTCTTCAACTTTCTTCTTCAACTTTCTTTTCACAGTAACTATAATAAAAACATCTTGCATTAGTTAGAGAAGTGGTGTTCAAATAATTGAGCACAATAGTTCGTTGACTAGTAAGTGTTTGTTGAACGTGTTTCATGAACTTCTTTCATAGCTTCCTGTGTCTATGCTCCTTGCGCACAGATTTCTCGTTCCCTTAGCTCTATACTTAACAGTGCCTTCTTCCTTCCTCTTTATGGAACACCTTTGTTGCTGTTCGGGAGGCGTAAACTAACATGTAACATTCAGTGTGTTGTATGCAAAAAATTGACGTTAAATTCAACACGTAGAGTCATCATAGGGGTCCGAAAAACGGTACTGTGATTAAAATTGTGGAACTTCAGATGTCTGAGTATCTGAATCAGCTGACAGGAACAGATTCATGTACGCAACAGATCATTGGCTGTACCAGTAGTCAAAAAACACTTACACTTATTATTCGGCACAACCATAACTGAAAGTGAGCTGCTAATTTTCGTTTTCAAGTGGGACTCATTGAAGAGAAGGATGACATTGGTGCTCGAGGCGGGTTGACTTGAACCATTGGGCGCGTACTCGGCCGGAGGAGACCAGCGCCGGGGTGAACACAACATTGCACTGCGTTTCGGTGCCTCCTATGTGAAAAATCAAGCATTTCGTTGCGTTACGTTGATGCAGGTTTCTGCTTCAAAAGTTCTAATAATACTCTATGAAAAACCCTGGTGTATTATTTTTCTTAAATTTGATTGCTTGCTGAAAAATTGCTCTAAAGCCCGAGCTGCTTTCTCACTCTCGAAAATTTTATCTAGTCGTTTAACCCCTCATGGGATAAAATTTTGGTATCCATTGAAATTCGTGCTCTCAGAGAAAAGCTGAGAGGTTACGACCTCAAGGTTGGGTGTAGGCCTCCATCCTGTTCGAATAAAATAGGCTGTTTTAGTTACAGACTTTTTTTTAGGTTAACGGTTTTCTTTTTTCAGTGGCAACTCAACTTTCCCCGCAACTTTCATATTGTTTCATGAATTTCTTTTAATCTTGCTGCCCCTCAGGGGAACACAACTATTATATCTATAGGAATTAGCACTCCCAGGGGTAAATGTGTGAGGGCCCGAGCTGAGGGTTAAGTAGGTTTTCTTTTTGTTTCAGTTGAAATTTTTTGACATGTTAAGGAACACTTTTTCAGTTTACTGCTGCCCTGTTTTTCAGCACCTACTACTTTCTTCTTCAACTTTTATCTTCTTTCGTAAACTTTTCTCAATTTACTGGTTCTATACCCTTTCTGCATAGATTCCGCTTTTCCTCATCTTCATACTAAATGGTGCCTTCCTCTTTCCTTTCTTCACAACGCTTTTTTTTAGCGGTTAAGGGGGCTTAAACTTATAACTAATCCAATCTTATCTTTTATCTTGCCATCTCTTGTGTATCAGCGCCTTTGCACATAAATTCTTGTCCTCTAAAATCCATACGAAATGGTGCCTTCCTCTTCCCTCTCTTGAAGGCCCACCTTATGCGCTTAAGGAGGCTTAAACTAACGATCCAATCTTTCGCTTGTTTAACTAACCGTATCTGAATTTTAGGCAGTAACTTGTGCTCGATTTCATGGCAGAGCATTTTTTACTTCTGCTTCATAGTCTGGTAATTGATCACTAGAGCCCGGACGTTTAGGCATTTATAAAAAGGCATTTATGGCACTAAAACATAGGCACCTACGGCACTTAACAATGGGCATTTATGGCAGTATTCGTAGGCATTTATGGAAGTGTTCGTTAGCATTTATGGCAGTTACGTGGGCATTTGAGACATCCAATGCAGGCATTTTGAAATTGAACAATTCATGATATTCAGCCGGTCCTGCACTATCGTAAAAATGTGTTTTAAAGTATATGATGAAAAAATCATACGAATTAAAGTTATTGTATTTACTGCATTGTTCATGAGAAAACATTTCTAATAATTGAAATTCAATATACACATGAAATAGAAATATTATTTTATAACATGGAATGAACTTTATAGTAACGTGTAACAAAACTTCAACGTCAACTGCAGTGAAAATAGCGAAACATTGTTAGTAGATACAACCAAAAGTTTTTACAACACATTGTTATTCGTCAGTCAATTCACTGTTACAAGCTGTGACAATGAGCTTCTTAATGTTTCCACAGGTCAAACTCAACCGTCGATCAAAGAGTATTTGCTTAAGTTTTGAGAATGATCTTTTAATCAACTTCGACAAATGTAACGGGGGCGTACTTGAAACATGCTACATCTCTCGGTGAAAGATTATCAACGCATTGAACATTTGTTCCGTTAAGGACCTGTTCAATATCTTTCATCTATCCTAGGCCAACATTAGAATCAAACAAATTATAACATTTTTCAGCTATGTGTTTATTTTTTCTCCGGGAGTGCTCTTCAATTTTTCTATAGTGCCATCAACCAAATATAAAGCATAATACTGCGGAATATTCCTTTTTTCTAGTGCTTGCATGGTTTGCGGTAGCGTTTGGAAGTGTGCTTCGATGAAGGAGAGATCTTTCTGCTAACTAGAATTGCACATCAATTCCTGAACAATGCGTATGGAGGCAGCGTCTTCACTATCATATGTGTTGAAGGTGTCTTTTAGAGCTTCGAAGTTGGAAGAATACTAGAGAGCAGCTGATAACCACGCTCCCCATCTCGTGATAATTGGTTGTGGGGGCAAGCTCAGGTCAGGATTGGGGCAAATTCACGAAAGTGAAGCGACTTGAGAAAAATTTTCTTGCCATTTGCAATCAAACTGTCCACGTGTGGAAATAGCGAGCAAACTTCTTCGGATATTCAATGAAATCTATGCACTAAACACGTGACATGGATCATGCATGGAAACAGAACCTACAATGTTCTAACTGCTTTCTTCATGTACGGAGATGCATCCGTAACAAATAGAAGTACGTTATAATCACGAATATTTTTTCTCATTTTATCTAAGGTTTTAGAGTAGTTTTTATCAACATAATATTTTCTCAGAGTTGATTCATTTGGGACGCTCTTTCCAATATATTTTTTGAGAAATGATATGACGCTTTCATAGGTCAATTTGAACAAGGATATGTTAACATCAATGAAAGTCTTGCACAAGTCCTCTTTAAACGTATGGTCCAAGTTTGGCGAACACTGAACAGTAGACGCGCTTGCAGAACTGGCAGCACTTCCTGGCGGTTGTGAATTGTCGACTTCCAGGTCGTCTTATAGCTGCCGTTTAGACCGTAGGTGTTAATGCACATATATCTTTTTTTGCACATTTACCCGTGTTCTGCATGGATTGCCGCATAATATATTATTTGCACCTTTAGAAAAAACATTTTCGCCGCATTTTGCTATGTAACCAAGAATCTTGGCTGCATCTGTTCGTTTGGCTTTAGGCATTGAATGGATGGCAATTGAACTAATTTTACACAAATTAGTAGCAGTAATCTGAAAAGATAGGGAGAGTTAAAAATAGTTATTTGAAAACACATGTAACAAAGTCAGCTGGAAATACATAAAGCATCAAATTTTAGTTAGGGTAATTATTTGGATTCATGTTATAACGAATACCCGTTAAAAACACAGTAAAACCGGCTACCACAAAACGTCATCCCTTACTATCGTTAACACATCGTCATATGATAACCGGAAACCTAAAAACAACTAACTTTACCCTAACTACGACCGCGTTATTAACTCACGCTTTGCTCTAAGCGTAGCCTCGCACACTTTGCTCACATCGCTCACTACTATAATGTTTCACCGCAACCTGGACCGTACATGCGGTAACTTCCAAACAACCAATCACCTGCAGCTCCCGGATACTTTTTCTCTTTAGGAATTTTTACTGATTGTATATACTAGTTATGTGTTGCAGTACTCTTGAAATAATATCTCTTACATAGGCAGCACAAGTAGGCGCTTATAGCATTATATGAAGGCATTTATGGCATTATATGCACTTATGGCGCTTTAGGCATTATAGGCATTTATGGCAAAAGTCCGGGCTTTATTGATCACGATGTTACGCCACTTTTTGTTTTTGTTGAAGATCAAAACTCAGTTGCACTTGCTGTGTTAAATTCTTGATTGATAGTAAATAAAGTTTAGGAATTGTGTTCAAATCGAATAAGCTATCCCATTTTTTCATTTCAAATCAATGTGCGTGCAGGAAAAAGTAACAAAAATTCGTGGTCTAGACCAAAAGAAATGACTGACAGAGCAAATGTACGTCTCAAATACATCAATGCTTGATTGAACGAAGTAAAAGCGTCATTTCCATACGAAAGAGACGAGAAGAAGTCCTCAATTCCGGAGTGACATGGGGAGCTCGCACCGGTCATCCCACGGCTTCCTGAGCAGGAGGGGACGGTCTGGCTGGAGGGGACGGTCTGGCAGGAGGGGACGGTCTGGCAGGAGGGGACGGTCTGGCAGGAGGGG
>JACJUY010001837.1:79247-101660 GCA_014220935.1 Platorchestia sp. MABIK | reverse complement strand
AGATTTGGAGGGTGCGGAGCTAGATTTGGAGGGTGCGGAGCTAGATTTGGAGGGTGCGGAGCTAGATTTGGAGGGTGCGGAGCTAGATTTGGAGGGTGCGGAGCTAGATTTGGAGGGTGCGGAGCTAGATTTGGAGGGTGTGGAGGTAGATCTGGAGTGTAGATTATTGTTTTTTAAAGTTCATTTCCTCCATTTTCTTTGGATATGTTAGTTGTTCATCTAAGCTTCTCATTCGATTTAATTAATCCCTCATCAGATAGTGGGGTCAAAGTGCGCAACAGATCTTGGAAAGTTCTTATATTACTGATAATGTGAGAAAGAAATTCTCAAATCGAACCGCACGGAATTAATTGAAACGTCCATGTATTATGATGCCGCATTGCAACGAATATATTGGTGCTTTTGCGTGCAAATCTCCGGCTGTAAATGTGATTATTACTCCTTTACTTCTCGTGTGCCTGTGTGTGATGGGTGTCTGACGGCACAGAACTTGGTCTGGAACCCGAAAGAGCGCCGCTTACCTCGTTCCTGTCGTCATATTCTGTCATCAGTTTTCTAGGACGGCCTGCGTCTTGTGTCGCTGTGCGTAATGATGGTAATGAAGGGGAAGACGCATTCCCTCAAGCTCCGATGAATAGTTACGAATGTTTGATGCGCTGTCTCAGGACTGGCTACTGACAGCCTGTCTAAAATTTTCATCCGCTGCATCGTAAGTACGGCGCAGGTCTGCTAACACAGCATTGGGTATCCGGTCCTTTGTCGTTGATACCTTTACAACCTATAGACTGCTCAATGTATGGTACACAAAACACGTATTTTTCTTTATAATGCAGTACACGAGTAACCGGAGAAGTGCATTCTAGGTTTGCCATTTCAAAATTTAGTGCTGTTCAATTACTGTCAACTAACTTGCCATGAAGTACAACGAGTTTATTACAACGTCTCGAACCTTATGTTGTTTTTTCAGAGCATTATTAGATTCCCTGTATGGTTCAACTTTTGATACTTATGCTGATTGAACTCTCTTATATTAAAAAACAGTTTTTGTTTAACGAACGGAGAAAATTTTATTTGCTTTCGACTGTTAGATCCTTGCTCATATCATAAGTCTGTTTCGAAAATGAGCATTTATTTTCTGGTAACAGAAGAAGTAAAAACAATCAACAGCTTGAGCTATATAAAGACGGCATTTTGCTGTGCTCTGAGAGAAATCTAGGGTACGTTCTTAATTAAGTTACATAGAGAGCGAGGTTGTGACTCGGCGCACGAGCTAGCGTGGCAGTGGCGGTGTCGCAGGACGGTTCGTAAGCTGCAACTTTTGCTTCCTCTGGCGGAGCGTATTGTAAGTGAGGATCCATGGTGGAGAAATAACATTGTTTCAAGGACTTGATCGTTTTTTCTCGACTAATCGCCATCGGAATAGTTCATTGAACTCGTGTTTTTGTATAGTGGGCCTTCTACACTGGCGATAAGTGGCACGCACTTCAATTTATAAGGTAAAACGCTTCATGAATTTATACCATAACTTTAACGGTTGAAGCAGGGTGTATTAGTGCGTGAAAACTATCTGCAGAACTGTCTCTTCTAGCGATGCCCACAAAATACTTGCTTTGAAGCTTGTTTCTTTTTCGCCCGGCGACCAGTCCGTCACGGTTTTATTTTGCGTAATCCGCTCTGGATGAACGATGTTGGATTCATTTATACTAACTGCGGCAAATTCGGCTCACGAAAGCTTTGATTTTTTTTTGCGAAGTTATGTAACTCTCCATGGCACCCGCCATGAGAATAAATCGAGGCTTACTTTTGCTTCGGTCCCTTCACTGGAAGCGACTGATCGTCACTCTCTCCCTCACCCGCCTCTGTTTTCAGCATCAGCGCTTTGTGTTTGTTTGAAGTGGACGTGGAATGCGACAAAGCCGATTTTGTTCTTCAGGAACCGTCATTTGTACTATTTTTGTACCACGAACAAATCGAGGATTTTCTTAATGTGTCGCTGATGTTACTTTGAGTGTGACAAGTGTCCCTAGGGCTTGTGCAAGTTCCTATTTTTGTATATTCTATAAGACTGATCGTTATAATTGGTTAGAATCTGCGTTCCCGTTATCGTTACATGTTCAAAAACCTTAATTCTATGTTATATTTCCGTACATGTTTCAGAAAACTGTCGTTAAAAAAGCACGAGTGCATCAGGGTATTTGTAGTGTTCTTACAATCGTAGCTGCTGAAAACACTGTAAGAAACCTGCACTCAAGTTTACACTGTAAAATACTAGGGGGATGATGAGGCATTCACTTCCTTTCTCAGCTACCGTATTGCCAATGTCAAAATGTTCCTAAGGATTCAAACATAATTTATGATGTAATGTGACAACACATCTACTACGCGTATCTTCCGCAACGAATGCAGTTAATGGATGTTACTCAAAATTGCTTTGAAAATCAACACTCATTAGTAAAAATGTGTCAATATGTAAAGCAAAAAATGAAATTAAAAATATCTTTAGTAACTTAACAAGAATAAAATGAGCTCATTTCGTTAGGCGTCCTGCTGTATGGCGCCCACAGAAAAAGATCAACAAAAGATGGAAATAATATTTAGGCTAAAAAATGTCTATTTTTAAATTGTCTGAGAGTTCGTAGGGAAATATAGACGCCATTCTTGAAGACTTGAAAACATAACTTTCCTTAGATGATGGATGTGAAATCTATATCACGTGCTTTCTTTTCTTGATAAATTCCTCTCATGAGGATGCATCGAAAGGGATTATCCTTCAGTGCATCTTAAAGACTTAGCGCTGCTCGGGACTATATTTGAGTTGCGAGCAATACTTACGAGAGCGTCCTGATAGTGTCTGCCCTCGTCGATATACTTCTGAGAATTAGCGCTCCTCAGTGGTCACCTTTGGAAACACAGGATCAGCGCCACATGTTGCTGGAGTCAGGTGTGGGTTTAGCTTTTCAGTTAGGCTCGGTAAGTATTTTGATTCCATACTTCGCTTTCCTTCTCGTGGGGGAGGCCAAGGTGTTCCGTGCGACAGACTTCTTTCCGCTCATTACTTTCATTTCTCTTTCTCGTCACTCTGGAATGCTTGTGCTTTCTTTTACAATCGTAGCGAACTGTGCTAAGTGAGACAAAAACCTTGCGCTTTTGTGGCGTTCATGAACGCGAAAAAAAGAAACTTTTGACTGCAGCGGGTTAAACTGAAGTTCAATACCCAACTCAAACAGAAGTCTACTTTAGTAATCAAGTTCAAAAACTACACATATTAAATGGATCGTGTCTTTGTTTAGTTTTGATTTAGTATTGTGCAAATTGAGTTTGTCATTACTGGTCGGTCAGCAGGATGATAAAAAATTCCCTCGGTGGCCACCGGTGGCTCACATCGCAGTCAAAGTATTCAGATATGAACGCTTTGGACACTGGCGTAGTGTTAATGTAGCGTCATCAGGAGTAAACCCCGGTCAAAGGGACTATAAGGGTTCTTAAATAGCTTTGTTAAATTGAACTATGCAGCATGTTATGCAGCATTAATCGACATAACTAGTAGGAGTGAATCACTGTAACCTACTGTAGTTGCTTAAAAATCTGGATACTGAGTGAAGCATAATTTTTCATTTACTTGTAAACGTAAGCAATTTGGTGTTACTCTTAGTTCAAAATAGAAACCGATGTAAATGAAAAAATCATGTTACTCACTGGACTAACCGACTCGAGAGCAGAACCCTCGTTGTTTCAGAGATCAAAATAACTTTTTGATATTTCACATCGGCCAGCAATGCGATTGCAACTGTATTGTTGATAGTATAATAAATCGCTGACTAATAGCACTGGTTGAGCGGGTCTGGTCATTGTTTAGGTCAAATCTAGGTTTTTGAATACAAGTCGGTTGTAAAAACGTAAACGGTGTTCAACACGGTATCCATAATACTGGAGAGCCCTTACCCACCACGCATCCCAGCGCACAACTCCGAGGTGTGTGATCATCGAGTGAGGTGTGAAGTCAACCTACGTTCTGCATCGGAACTGTGTAACTCGACAACACACATTTGAGGATTACGAGGAACGAAGGACAAAAGGTGTCGATGCACAGTTGTGTTCCAAAACGGTTTTTTATGGCTTACTGTTTTTTTCAGAATATGAAGACTTCCCGCGCTTGACACGAAATATGCTGAGTGCTCAGATGTAAACTGTACATTACTGTCTGCTTCATTCGGAGAGCTTTTCACTCAAGCAATTTATCCTTGAGGTTGAAACTATATTCCCCTAAATAATTGATAAAACGTTCTAACCATCAAATATGATGGATAAACTCTTTCGAGCCCTTTATATATTTTAGGTATTGAGTAAAATTTTTCTTTCAAACTCATACGACTACCTTCATGCGCTCCGTAAGTTCTGATAATGAGTATCGTCTCTGATGCTGCATTTCTCGGAAAATGCAGATCTCTTATAACGCTGTGATGCGAATGTCATGTTGGACTCGTTACGTGAAACCCGTTTTGAGTAAAGGAAAATGTCCCGGTTCTGAATTTAACCTTTGTTCTTTTAGATCATGTACCATTTCCCTGTACCATGAACCATATATTATTACTGGTTATGAATGAAAAAAAAACACACCTGTAAGTTTAAACTACATTAGTCCTAAGCCTCTCGTGTGGAGTGTGATGTTCTCTTTTTATATTCCAGTAGGAATTTACCAACATGCTAGGGTTCTATTTTCCTCTGAATCGTTGCTCCATCACTGAAATGTCCTGATGGAATCTCTTACCATGTTCATCACTCACGTTGCTGAACTTCTCCACAAAAAATCCAACTGAGAGTGGATCCCATGGACGTTTAGAGACATGTTCATCCCATATCATGATAATGACTCAGCAGATCATGCACGACTTGGACATAGTCTTCTGAACGATGTCTTCCCTGGAAGCAATCGCTAACTTTCTTAAATGACTCAAATGCAAGCTTCTGTTTTCTCGTGAGATGGGCGATGAAAGTTTCATCTAGTACAATTTTTTAAATTTAGAAACCTATAAAGATATCTTCCTTAATATCAGCTTGACTTAGGGAAGGGAATTTCTCTGCAAGAGATGCAAATGCGAAGGAATCCTTGTCCAGAACTTTCACAAATTGTTTGAACAAACCAAGTTAAATATGCAAAAATTGGTAAATGAATTCTACCACTTTTCGCTGCTGTTTTGCTCATGACACGTTTTTCTTGCTGAAAGTCATTTCGGATCGGCCAATCCTTGCGTACATAATGTTCAGTCGTTGCTCTGGAGTTTCATAAGCACCGGAAGCAGCAAAATTAGGTACAGCTAATCTGGAGGCCAGCATGCATGGCCACAACCTTGAAATCTGCGCAAATATGCCAGTTTTGATCGTCATACTATGAGCTTGTTAGAATAACTTCCAGATTTTTCCATGATTATTTCTTGGTCGCGCTATAAGCCATGGAAACAGATGGCACAGTTTTACCGTTGTTCAGTAGAACAGCTTTGATTTGCTGTCTTTGGATGCATCTGTGAAAAGTCAGTTGGTTTTATTTTCAGTGACTCATAAATTTCAGTGATGTCATTACAAAAGCGTAAGTCATTCTTTAAGGTGAACAATGCAATCAGCTTCTATGTACGTTTTCTGTACTGTGTTATCTTCATTCTTTTCTCAAGAAAATTACGTTCTTAAAAACTTGGTGCCAGAAGCTCACTTTTGTTTGTGGTTGAATAGAGATCAAAACACAAGTCATTTGAAGCCTCTTGAGAAAATGGTATTGGTTTACTCTCGCTTTCTAGATCACTGGACTCCCCTCTTGAGAAAATGGTATTGGTTTACTCTCGCTTTCTGGATCACTGGACTCCCCATACCCACTGGAATGTTCCTCTGCACTGCTGGAACTCCGCATTTCTTGCTCTAGAGGTTTGGGCACAAGTAAATCTTTCGACTGCACTACTGGGCGCATTGCTGCTGATGACAAATTTGGTTGAACAATGTCTTTCTTTTTCTTTGTTGTAGTGCAGCTTGTGGAGTCTTCCTGACAGAAATTGCAGTCATTAGAGTGATCTTTCTGCACATGTCAAACCATTGGTACACCAATCTTCATGTGAACATTTTTTCCTGCAAATCACGCGTTCTATGTCTTCACACATGTAAGGCAACACACATAAGGAGCTTGTAACTTGTCCGGGTGTCCTATTTCACAATCAAAGTACGCCTTGTACAATTACTTTCTACGCCTTGCTTTTCTTTGGCTAATGTTAATTACCCCCCTTCCATAGCAGTATGGGTTTGGATCATTTTTGCTGTCATGCACCCATTGTTTAAAATAAGTAATTTTTGGAGAAAACATATGAAACAGAAGCTTTGAAATGTAGAGTATTAAGTGATAATTACAATTAAAATGAAAAGCAAGGCGAAAATTACTGCACGTAAAATCATTTTAATAATACGATCAGTAAAGTATGAATGAATGAAATTGAACGTTTCGAACTTAACATCCCCTCGGAAGGCTACAACTATTGTATCAATGGGAATTAGCATTCGCAGGAGAAAATGTGAGGGCCCGAGCAGAGAGTTAGATACACCTTCTTTTTGATGAAATAAACTGTTTTTGTTATGTTAAGGACCACCATTTTTTTTGGTTCACTGCTGTCCTGTTTCACAAAATTCTTTCCCAACTTACTGTTTCTGTGCCCTTTCTGCATAGATTCCGCATATCACAACTCCATACTAAATAGTGCTTTCTTCCTTCCTCTCTTTGAATCGCATTTGTTGCGGATAGGGAGGCTTAAACTAATTAATAATCTAATCTCATCTTCGAATTAACAGTTCATTTTCAGCAAAAATTCTGCGACAAAACAAAACAAATATGAGTAAATTAAAACCACAACTGACAAAAGAGTACTACGAAACAGAAAATTCTAGAAAATAGCTGTTCCTTTTCTCGTCACGAACATGCAATCATTAGCTTGCGTTTTATTTTTTTAGTTCCTTAGTTTTATATCTACGACTATTTTCTATGTGTTGTAGTACTCTTTTGTGTGTTGTTTCAATTTACTCAAATATGTTTTGTTTTGTCGCGGAATTTTTGCTCAAAATGAACTGTTATATTCAAAACGCTCAATTTTATTCATTTAGACCTTACTAATTGTATTAATAAAATGACTGAACGTACAGCGATTTTCGCCTTGCTTTTCATGTTAAGAATTAGACGCATTAATGTGTAATTTTAAATTCAAATAAAAATAAGAATACAATAATGAATCTGTGCAACTCTCAAAAGGGAGTGAGTGATATGTGACCATTTTTATGCAAAATAACATGGAAAATTAATTTCTGTCTTCTTTTGCCGAAATTCTCTATATTATCAAATTAGCAAAAAAAAACCATGCGTTATTAAAGAAACAGAAGGCCGGAAATGGATTTCCCATGTCCTTTTGCAAATAAAAATGACCACATGCCTGTAGTAATTGTCTGAGTGTTGTACTGCGTAATTTTTACATGTTGATGATGTCTATAGTGTGAGAAATTTTTAAATAATCAAAATTTAAACTTTCTGTTTACTTCCTCCTAATTAATGTGAAATACGACATCATTGACGATCTTTTTATTGTGATCTAATGTGAAAACGAAAGTATAAATATTATTGGCCTACTTGAGAGACATGCTCCGGAGTAACCAGCCTGGAAAGTGGATTGCTTTGTTTTACACTTGCCTTGTTAGTTTATTGTTAAGTTTTATTCGGTAATCATATTAATCGGTTTTAATACAGGGCTCCCCTCAGGGGATGCAACTATTGTATCAATGGGAATTAGCGCTCCTAGGGGGAAATGTGTGAGGGCCCGAGCTGAGAGTTAGGTAGGCCTTCATTTTGTTGAAAAAAATATTTTTTGCCAAGTCAAGGACCACCTTTTATCGGTTCACTGCTGTCCTGTTTTTTAACACCTACTACTTTCTTCTTCAACTTTTATCTTGTTTCATGAACTTCTTTCCCAACTTACTGTTTCTATGCCTCTTCTGCATAATTCTGCATTCCCTAATATCCATACTAAATGGTGCCTTCCTCCTTCCTCTCTTCGATACGCTCTTTTTCGATACGCTTACACTAACCTATAATCTAATCTTTCATACAGGGCTTCTCAGATCATTGGAACGCGACAAAACATTGCAATTCCTCTGATCAAAATTGATTCAGCGTGAAGCAGTTGACTGAAAGCTTACAGAACCACGGCTAACGAAGCAAAAGTGTGGAATAATTTGCTCGTTTGAACCGTGTCGATAATATGCCTGCGATTTTTTTATTTAAATCTAGGGAATAACCCTATTAGAACGTGTGCGAAACATTGTGTATTAATAACATTCTTTTTTTTTGTATCTCTAGACCGTTTTCTTAATTATAAAGTGCTCGAAACTGACTAGTTTACGGCGTGCAATAGAAATTTCTTTCTTAAATAGGAACCCGAAATTTGAGCTACCCACCGCAGTCACATGATCAAATCGCCAACATTGTGCAAGTGTCTGCGTTTCGCCATAAAAATTTGGAGTCTCGAATGTTCGAACTACTTCCAACCCGAGGGTTGCACCACAAGCTAACTGCACATGATCAATAAAATTTGAGCCGCCATAAGGTGAGAATATTTACGTCGAAAATTTGGTGGAATAAATTTGTACGTACCATTTGGTAACTGGGGATCCGTGATAATAGTTTTTGAAACTTCAAATGAAACTCTTGGCCAATTGAGGCTTATTTTTTGAATTTTTGCATGTACGTTTTACTATACCGCTTTGGTCAAGAATCGGTTTATTTATAGCCTCGAAGATAATAGAGAAAATAGGCATCGGTTTGACGTTGATATATCGTCCCCTCAGGGGGATGCAACTACTGTTTCTATGGAAATTGACGCTCCCAGGGAGAAAATGTGAGGTATCGAGCTAGCTGAGAGGTAGGTAGGCCTTCCCTTTATTGAAATAAAATGTGTTTTGTTAAAGGACCGTCTTTTTTCTCTTCACCGCTAGTCGGTTTTCAGCAAATTTAATTTTCTTCTTCAACTTTTATCTTGTTCCATAATCTTCCTTCTCAACTTACTGCTTCTATGTGCAAGGGGCCTAGTGTGGGAACACATCTTGTGGATAGCATCTGCGTTTCCTCGACTCCAAACTACATGGTGCCTTCATCCTTCCTCTCTTTGGAACGTCGTCGTTGCGGTTAGGGAGGTTTAAATTAACATTTAATCTGACGTAGTAGAAATTACCTTGTTTGTAACTGGAGTATTGGTCAGAGTTTGGTATTTCTGTGGAATTAGCATCCGTTCAAACTGAAGGCATGGAATCGGCCGGAATTTAGGTAACAATCAATGGTGTATGCAATTCTTTTCGTATTTTTACCAAAGATTGAGATTAATGTACAGACTCTCTCTGTATTACAGTTCATATTAAAAGCAGCGAGGCGTTATACTTCCTGCTGCGTGAAATCTACTTCCTGCCTGTAGACCGCCTACCCGATTTTGAGGATCTGCTCTTCGAAATTAAAAAATCCTTTGTACAAGTACTACGCAGAAGGAATTTGTTACGACATACCTTACGTGGACAAAAGGCCGAGATTGTTCGCGGTTGCTTGCTTCACCTGTTTTTTATTGAACAAACACGAGACCTATTGTCCACGAGTGTCACTATTGCGGCGAACTGCTGCCGAGTATTTCAGGCAGGGAACGACAAATACCAGCACTTGGTCGGCATCTCCTCAAAGTCGCTCTATTTTGCCGTAAAGTCTGAGCTTTTAGCAAGCGGCCGAGCCCGCTAACTCCCTTCTGATGTCCACAATCAGCAACAAGAGCAAATGTGTTGAAGGTTCTCGACGCCTACAAGATAAATATGGCGTTCCTAAGGCAGCCGTTTCTCGAGATATAAAGCTAACAAACAGAGCAAATAAAGTAATGCCAGACGACGCTTTGCTTTATGGCCCGAATTTTCGTCCCTCGCTCTTCTTTGCTGCGATTTTACGACGGACTTCTGAACGACAGTGGAAAACGTTCTCGATATTTGATATGGAGGAAATAAAGGGGTTGCATCTAAGCTCAGTCCCACCGAAACTGAAAGTTTTAACTTGGGTCAACTACTGTTGTGGAGCTCAATGTCCGACGCGACAGAAAAAGTTCTCTTTCGCAGCAATGTGACATTTCTCTTTGGAGCGACGAATTCTTCGAAGTAAAAAATGCACCGAGTAAAACTGGTTCGGTAAGCCTTTGCCGATGGGAAAGGAAGGAGTCTTTTAAGTCTATCACTTGTTTTTTATGTGTGCCTGGAGTCTTTGTGATAGAAGAAATCCATAAAGGTTGTTGGCACCTCAGTTTTCGGGACACGTCAAAATTTGTCTCAGGGAGTTATTTTTTTTTAAACCATGAGATAGTTCATACAAAATAAAGTCGCTCAAGATCGGCAGTATTGATACTTCTCAGTGCATGGACTTCATTTTTTGCTGCATGAATCTGTTCGTTCCCAATTTTGCCAGCGCTAGTGGTAAAAAGACGGTGTGCTGGCTGAGTGATCGACTTGGCAAAGTCAGATAAAATGCTCACCGACCGGGTGCTTACCTCACGCGAATAGGGTTACGGCATGAACGAGGATATCTTATATACAATAACAGGAGTTAAGGAAGGAGAATTCTGAGAAGTTTTTCTGGGAGAAATCTTGTTACTGATACGCTTCTGCAATACCTGTGAGAAGTTTAAATAGAATAGCGTATTTTAATGAATTTAAACACAGTAATAACATCGTGTGTTGCAACACACATTGTTTACTGCGAAGGTGTTGCTGTGCTGGTGACCATGGAACTTTCCAACATTTCCGGTTCGGAGCTACTCCCAAGTCTCCTCAGATGTTGCAGATGAATGTGGTCTCTCAAATGCTTGAAGTGACGTTCCGTGCTAGAGTACTTCGTTTTTATGTACAATGTTGTCTTCAGATATGTCAAATTACCACCTTCCTAAAATCTGCTGTTGTCATTTTGTTATTTACCTGACTATTCAGGGTTGGCATTAAAAACCAACCCTAAAAACACCAGTCAATTGGGGTTTTTAAAACTTAAAGTCACGTATTAGTGCACAAAACTGTAAAAAAGGCACAATGCAGGTTTTATTGTTCTTTTTTTATTGGCTCCATGTTCAAATTTGATCTCTTGAATCTGATTTTGGACCTTAATTACTTCCTAAGTGTTGTACAACACAACTTGTGCCATCATGTGGAAGTCTCTCCTGGCAGTGGTAGGTCTTATTTGCACAATTTTAGAGACCAGCATTTGGCCTCAAATTTTAGAATATTTACATAAAAACAGAATAATCAAGGAGGGTAAAAACATCATTCATGAAGTCTTCTTTATGAAAATAGAGCTTTCGAGTAAAAACTATACTCATCTTCAGTATCTGGAACAACAACAAACATTCACAAATTATAGCAGCAGGGTATATAAACACTGAAAAGTAATACAAGATTAAATGGGAGTCCTAATTTAAAATATACAGAGGTGCAGACGAATCTGCTTCATTTAACGTAGGCCTAGTATGGTGAATAAGTATACTTTCTAACAAACGAATATCTAGTTCATTGCTACGGCCCATGATTTCGAAACAATTTTCAGTGATTGGGTGGTCAGCTGCATGCGAGTGGTCTCTTATATTGCGGTGCAAAGTGTTCGTGGTAGCTCTCCCAGTACGCACTGACACCCCTCTATGCTCTGCTATGCGCGTCACCAAGTGGCGAGTCGTCTCCCCACAATATGTAGCATTACACTGGCCACACTTATATTTATAGACGACGCAACTTTGCAAGAACTTAGGCATCCTATCAGCAAATCGGAAAAACTGCCAACACTGAACCTATTGCGAAAAATTAATCTAGGATTTATTTGTGGGTAATATTTAGTGATAAGTGTTTTTATTTCGTTCTTTACATAGCGATTGGTAAACATGGACATATATGGTAAAGACACGTACAAAAATTTTTTCGGCACATCAAAATTAGCCATCTTTCGCACACGGTGAGAGTCAATTGTCCTACAAAAAATTTTTTCAAATTAAAAAAAGGGGAAATGAATTTTTGCAAAAATATGAACGTAAAAATTCTAGCTGTGTTAAAAAAGAGTCATACGTCGAACAAATTTTAAATGCTCTATCTACAAGGCAAGAAATAAGATTGCACTTGAAGTTAAAATTAATTGCACCATAATAAGGAGCATGTTTTAAGGAGCATTTGAACTTTCCTTGCCCCAAACCTATCCAAACATTGTCACAGATCTAGACAATGCCGACTGGCGGTATGGTCTGGCTGGATGTATCCAGGTCGCATCGAAAAACAGAGCTTATGGAACTCTTTATTTTTTGTTTCGTTGAAATGAAAATTTGAGCTGAAAATTTTTTCCCAGTTGAACATTTATTTTCATTGTCTTCATCAGAAGTGCAAAGGAACTCAAAAGTCCTACTCCGTTTTACTGGTGGTGATGCAGTTGACTTCCCGGTAATTTGTGCTACATAATGCAGAAGAAAACGAGATTGACGGTTAACTGATGTCACGAACATCAATCATTGCAGAGCCCACATCTGGAGTCAGCAGGGCTAACTGTGCTTGATGCTAGTTGTGCTGTCAGCTGTGACTTCTTCCTGCTCTGCTTTTTGTTGTTGCATTTTTTCTCCTTACACTTTCCCAAATTAAATCGCACCCTCTCTTTGCTTTTGCTTATTTTGCCCCTCAGGTGGATACAACCATGGTATCTATGGGAATTAGCGCTCCCAGATGGGATAATGTGAGGTCCTGAGCTGAGAGTTAGTTAGGTCTCATTTTTCAAATAAAAGTTTTTGGATTTGTTAACGACCATCCTTTTTCGGTTCACTACTGTCCTGTTTTTCAGCACTAACGACTTTCTTCTTCAACTTTTATCTCGTTTCATAACCTTCCTTCTTAACTGTTTATATGCGCGCGGGATTCTGTGCAGGAACTCACCTTGTACTTAGAATTCGCATTCCCTTAACTCTATACTTAATGGTGCCTTCATCCTTCCTCCCTTTGGACATCTTTGTTGTGGTGAAGGGAGGCTAAAACTAATCCATAATTAATCAATTTACTTATTTTGTCACCGAAAAAGTCACAACTAACATGACTCCAGTTCGCTCCTATTTCCCAGCCACAATCTAAAGCCATCGCTGATGTATTAATTAATCACGAGCAGTGTAAGATCTGTGGGCAACGGAACACATCAATTAGGGGCTATTGAGATGTGGGTCTATGGTCATCCAACTTTAATAATCTAAGTACACAAAATGCAGTTTGAAGGAGTTACTTCATCATAGTATATTTAATAATAGGATTTATGAAGGCCTTAAGAAGAAACTGATCAGCAAACACTCGCACTCACACACACGTCCAACACTTATGAGCTGTGGAATGCAACTGCCTTTCATTCCAAGCGTCACCATATCTTGCAGACAGGAAGCCAGGAGGCCTAACAAGTTAGGGCAGATGCAGACCCTGCTGTATCTTATATTGTTGCCAAAAACTAGTAGGGCTAAAAAGCTAATGCAGATGCCGAGCCTGCAGTATCATGTTACACTGACGACACTGACAGCATGACTGAGAGCCTGAAAATATAAAAATTTATGCGTTTCCAAATTTTACTCCTGATAGATAGGCAGCTTCTGCTTTTGACTGGAGTAGCTCAAGGTGTGTCCACATCACATACACAAATCATTAATGTATGCATTAAAAAACTTACTTGTGAAAAAAATTTAGGATACTGTAATCCATTAAAAAAACTAATGCAACTAAATAAACCTTGTTTTCCCCCCTCCCCCCCTCCAACAAAAAAAAAAACATACGGCTGTTTTAAACAAAAAACGAACTTTTTCTAACCCTACCTGACATGGACGTTTGTGTTAAAGTTACGAGTCAATTTGCTGTATTTCGTTTCGTGATACAGAATTTTCCTACATGGCTTTCCACAATGGGAGAACAGAAATTTTGAGATTTGAAAATCGTTAATTTTATTTTCATCTATTGGAATTCTCGACTACGGCTTTAAAGGTTTCAATTCTGCAGAGTTGTAGGTAAAATCTGGACATCGTTTGGAGCTTTAATTGTTTCAATATTTTATTACTTATAGAAAATTCGCCATTCATTCGTTGAGATACTTTTAGCTCTCTCAAGGGCATGATGTGAGGTCCAAAGGTGAAGGTTAGGTAGGCTTTTATTTTGTTGAAATCGTGAAGCTTTTTGTTTTGTTACACCAACTTTTTTGGTTCACTGCTGTTCTTCCTTTGAACTCTGTTTTCTTTTTTTTTAAATTTTAGCTTGTTTGGTGAAATTTTTAAAGTCTTTTTTGTATATTCGGGGTGTGGCGTCACACACCTTGTGCATCAATTGATTCAATTCCATGTTCTCTTCAAAACTAAATAGGGCCTTCTTTCTTCTTCGCTTAGGAACAACTGCGTTGTGATTAGGGAGGCTTAAACTAACTTGTAATCTAATCTGGTGTCTACCGCTCGATTGTTTGGTGACCCGTTCTAGACCCGCTGTTTGATGACCCGTTCAAGACCCACTCTTTGCTGACCCGTTCTAGACCCGCTGTTAGGTGACCCGTTCTAGACCCGCTGTTAGGTGACCCGTTCTAGACCCGCTGTTTGGTGACCCGTTCTAGACCCGCTGTTTGGTGACCCGTTCTAGACCCGCTGTTTGGTGACCCGTTCTAGACCCGCTGTTTGGTGACCCGTTCTAGACCCGCTGTTTGGTGACCCGTTCTAGACCCGCTGTGTGATGGTCCATTTTACATGAGCTGTTGTATAACTCATTCTAGACACCCATCAGGGGGTCACAACTATTGCATCTGTGGGTATTAGCACTCCTAGGGGGAAATGTGAGGTCACGAGCTGAGGGCTCGGTAAGCTTTTTTCAGTTTAACTTTTTTCGATTGACTGCTAACCTATTTTTTCAGCAACTACTACTTCGTCCTTAACTTTAACTTTTATCTTGTTTCGTAAATTTCTTTCCCAACTCGGTGTTTCTGTACGCAAAGGTCTTTCGTGAGAGATTGTTCATAGATTCCCAGTTCTTTTCACTCCATTCTAAATGGTGCCTTTTTCGTTCCTCTCTGGAACACCTTTGTTGTAGTTAGGGAGGCTTAGCTGTATCATTTTATTTAATCTCATCTTATTCTGGACGACTGTTTCATAACCTACTTAAGTCGTTTGATAATTTAATCTAGATCAGATGTTTCATGGAACGTGCTAAAATAACTTTGAAAACCCATGACCATCTGTTCGTAGACCCACTGAAGAGAAACTCTGATAGAGTACACTTGATATACACGGATACTTGTTCACCTCCTTCTTCTCTCCATTTGTAAACCCTCGTGACCATATGGATAGTTTGTGATTTTTAAGTATGACAAATTATTGAATTTTACTTTCTGTGCAGCTTTTATTCTCGTTTCACCGGTGAGAGAATGGCTGAAGCATCCTTACATCACCCATTGTTATGAATGCCATTAATGATTTCATTCGCTTCATGTTACTCGTTTATTGTGTCTCTTTAAAACACTGCAGTTAATCAAGTGTAGAACCAGAGCTACACAGCTGAAGTAAAAACTATCTGCTTTTTATGCAAACAGTCGAAGTGTGAAGATCAAGTTGTAGTTCCGGCGACGCCAGTATAAAACTCAGAAATATAATTATGACAAAAAATCAAGCTGTAAGTAAAGGCCTTCGATGTTTTCATTTTTCACGATGTCGGGAAGGAGCAACCAATGTATATGCTCATAATTATCTTGAAATAATTCGATCAGAAGTTCATCCAAATGAACAGTTTCCCGGATCTCTATTGCAGGCACGGCTGCTGCAGGCGACAGCATTCTCGCCTCTTTCAAATTTAAAGGCAAATTATCGGCTTCACGTCCCGGCAGCTGTTAACTCATAAATGACCTCGTCTAAAATATATCGTGTAGCAGCGCACACTTTAATCCTGGCCCTGATGGAAATCGAGCTGCTCAATACTGATATTTGCCCCGGGCCATACCGTGCTTGAACATGCAGCATGCTTCGCCTGAACTGAAGACGAGCACATCAAGCACCGTTGGCTTTAAAAAAAAAATTCCCTTTAAATATATTTTATAATTGGGCTACGCTATGATTGAGAGCGAAAATGTGTTTTTTCTCTTTCAAAATTACGCAGTAAGATTTTTACATGTAATTATACAACGTTATAGATTTCTCGTCTTCTCGAGCGGTACGTGCTTCAAGTTATAGTTGTTTAGCGCATCTTAATTTAAGATGCTGAGATTTTTGAAGGATATGTGAGATCCTTGAACTTCTGACAAGAGGTACACTTTGAGGGTCTACGAGGAAATCTGTAGCCCTTTATTGTGGCATGAGAAGGAATTGTCTTGCACTGGGGAGGAGGTATAAATGTTTTGAAAGACTATTCGGAATATCAGTTGGGATTGTAGATGAGTAGTAGACTAACAGACTGAAATGACAACTTCAAGCACGTGTTTCAATGCCTTAATTTAGTGTCATGGAAGCTAGACTATCGGGCTATTTTGTGTTATTTGATACTATTTCATATTATTTTCTACGTTTCAATTTTTCTTTTGTCTTGGAGCAGATGCTATTCTATTTATTTGTGCCCGCTGCAGCAGCCAACTAGACAGGCGCTCCCCATAATTTCGCACTCGTGGAGAGTGCATAAAATTGAGAACACGTAATTTTTACGTGTTCCCTTTACCACGATTGCTGATATCAACTTAAATAATAATACTTTATGTTGAATGGAGATCGAAAACAGACAAGGATTTGATGATATGGTATTTTTTTAAATTTGTTTATACCTAGTCGAACCGCACTTTGACGAGATGATACCGTTGGTATAGCCAGCTGTTTTATGTGCACTTTTGATTGTAATTATTTTTTTTATTATCATTCCACAAATAGGTTACTGGCTAAAACAAATGCTGGCGACGGGTATAATCAGGGTATAAATACATCAGGATATAAATACTTGTTCCTAGTAATAAGGACATACCTCATCCTCCTTCATCCTGGAGGGCCCATGCTGGACAAGGGACCCATTATCTTCTCCCAATTGAATAAGACTATTATTACCATGAACAATCTTTCAAAAACGTCCCACCAGGCTCCTGTTGCGGCTGGTGAAAACTCAAAAATAGAACATGAGAACCAGCCGTAGGGTTCCCCTATAGGAGCTACCTTAACAACTTACGGCTGTAACTCCTCCTCTTAACTAACTACTGAAAAAGCCTCAGACAGACTTCAGTGAAAGCCCAGAAGAATTCAATTAGCTCATGAAGTGCTGTCACTAGAGGAAACTGGAAAAGAATAACTGTCCTAGAAACTTGGATTATTTCTCTTGATGATCATTTCCAGCCCAAACGACTATGTTCAGTAATATTTTACCCTGAAATTTCCCGGAGTAAATATTTATTTGAATTTAAATATCATTAAAATAGATGCTGACATCAAGACCCAGATCGGAGCTGTATCTCTGATCAGAATATCAGGTCGAGGCATGATGCTTTTGTAATCTAGCAACTCACCGCAATCTACAAAGATCTTTGCACGTCGCAGATTAGGCGCACGAGGTTGTAGCTGAACCTCTTAAAACCTTCAATTTGGTTAATGGTGTATTCCGCGGCTAAACCATCGTTCACAAAACGGAAGAGGAGCTGAAAGATTCCCTTCTTTCACAGGTTTTTCATAGGGAATATTAGATTTTAAACGAAAACAAATTAAATGAACTGGCGACCTCATACGAACAAGCACTTACATTTTTACTTTCCGACTAAATAAAAACTTCGGTACACTTCTCAAACTGGTTCTCTGAGTGCGCCGAAAAATACATTGAAGTGGAGTTACAACAGTGCTCAAAATTTTAGCCAACTACAGTGACTCCGAGACTGAAATGGAAACCTCCCATGCAGTCATCGAGCGGAAATCAAACTCATTTTCTACTCCCAATGCGTCGAAATAAACCCGCTGAATTACCAGCGGTAGAACACTCGCTCAGCACACAGAAACTCACATCTACTGAGATGGAACGTTCGTCTGCTGGAGCTGAGCGGACGCCTGGCGGAGTGGAGCTACCCCCAACTGGGACGGAGCGCTCGTCCGCTGCCGTGAGGCGCACGCCTGCGACGAGAGAGAGACCGTCAACCTCGGTGGAACATCTGCCACCTACAACGGTGCGCCCACCAGCAGCCTAAATCAAGCACTCACGGGTAAATAACTTAATGGCAAAATACCAGTCGTAAGGAATGACACATCTCAGTATGCCGAACCTAGAAATACATCGGAGGAAAAGAAAAGCAGTGGAGACTCCGTGTCCGCTACGCCTCGCCGTTAAAATCCTCTTTCGTTTATACAATTCCTCTCAACTGTTGGTTACTGTGGAACTTAATCATATTTTACTAAATTAGCAATTTAAAACTTATCCTTCAGCAAAATTCAACAGCATACGTTTTTCTACGATAAACTCTTATACGCGATCGCAATGCTCAATCTCAATCTCCATCACAATATCATATAATAAAATCTGCAGCAGTATACCAGGATGGTCACAAGAGAGACGAAGCCATTCTTGTCCATTGAAGAATACCATTCAATATAGTTCGGCTGAATACCAACCTTAAAGCAACAGCAATGAACATAGAAATCACTAAAATATATACCATATGCTCATTATATTTACTCCATACGCTAGTTTCTAAGAATAGCTTAATTAATAGCCTTATAATACACTTAACCCCTTCCCTCAGGGAGATACAACGATTATATCTATGGGAATTAATGCTTTCCGAGAGAAAATGTGAGATCCCGAGCCGAGAGGTGGGAAGGCCTTTTTTTTTTGTTGATTTAAAATGTTTTTTTTTATATGTTTAGGACTATCGTTTTTCGGTTCACTGCTGTCGCTTTTTCAACCTCTATCTTATTTCCTAATATTCCATCCTAACTTATTGTTTCTATGCGCAAGAGATCTTGCACGGGAACACACCTTGTGAATAGATTTCGTGTTCCCTAGACTCCATGCTCAATGGTGCTTTCATCCTCCCTCTTTTTGAACATCCTTGTTGAAATAAATGAAGCAAAAACTAACCTAAAATCAATCAATCGGTTAACCCCTCCTTTCATTATCATGGGTGACCTAAATGCTATAAGCATGCCTCGGGGTTCAGAAGTGAATGATCAGAAGGGAAGAATAATTGAAGAACTACTTTTCGAGCTAAACCTATCTATTTCAAATGATGGATCTCCGACCCTCAACCATGTTCAAACAAATGCTCAATAATAGGTTTAACAATAGCCTCCTCAGATTTTATGCTGGTTTTTAATTGCACTGCACTAACAGAACTACTTGATGGCGATCATTTCCCCATTTTTCTGTCTCAAAACTCCAACGACCATGACCGAATTACTAGAACGCTTCGATATGGGACAAGCTGAGTGGCAACTAATCAAAGAACTGATGTACACGAACATAAAAACAACTGATATTCATGACAACGATGATTTAGTAACTTCTAGATCCTTGCAGATGCGGCGACACGTTCAATATCCTTGAAATCCTCCCAACATGAAGACACCTCCCGTTCTGAAGACACCTCCCGTTCTGAAGACACCCGACGGATCAGCACGCAATATTGTACAATTTTCGCGTAGAGAATCATAGATAAACTACGTCTCATCAATTAGTAGTCAAACTTCTATCAACCAAGTATGGAAGAAAGTGGAAAAATGACTAGGAAATTCACAGTACTACCGTAACCAGTATTGCAAATATCCGGGAGGAGTAAAATCACTGCCCGCTACAAAGTAGTGGAGGAATTAGCAGTGCACTTTACCTCTGCATCTGAAAACAATTACTGCGACGAATTTTTATGATATAAAACTAATGCCAGAGGTCCAAAGTCAGCTGTCCATGACTCGGAATAGTAGTCCTGAAGAGGACTAAATAACATATTCAATGCTGAAGTCCGCTCACTCTACTTTATAATCGATTACTGAACACAAATTACAGAATCTACTTAGAACTTTTCCTGCAGCGTGGAAAACAGTAATAGTCGTCCCCATTTTAAAACCTGGAAATGATCTGTTCAACCCCTGCAACAACCGTCCTTGTCGCTCACCAGCTGTCTTTGTTCTAATGAAAAAAATGGTTAATATCAGACCATTGTGAATACTGTGTGAACAAACCCAAAAGATATCCCCAAAACAATCAGGCTACCGAAGAAATCGATGTACCATTAATAACAAAGCGAAATTTGAATAGGCAACGTGTGAAAACGATTTTCTTTGATCTAAAAAAGCCAATGATTCGGTCTGGCAACATAGGCGATTGAAAACATTAACATGGAACATCCTAGGAAAATTGCATGAATTTATAGTTAAATTTTTGGCGGGTTGACACGCAAGAGTACGATTAGGCAACATCTTATTTACACCATTTCCGTTAATGAACTTGTTTACATTGGAAATGCCCCCTCTCATACTGTTTTGAAAGTGCAAGAATAGCAAATTTACCAATCGATAGAGCTTAAAAAAAGCTAAAAGTTGGTGTATGGGTTTTTGAAAAACTGTTTAGTCTGAAAATTATAACAGAAATAATATGTTAAAATAAAAAAATACATTTCTTTTAAAATCACAAAACTCAACGAATCAAAATATCAAAAACACAACTCTGCCAAACTTTAGTAATACATTTAGCTGTCTAAAACTTGATGCCGTTTCTGTTACTTGAAAATTGAAAGAGGAGAGACAATATCTAAAATTCTTATTTTTTTCAGTATAAAAAAATCAATGTTCTACTAAAATTACGAAAACAACTCACGAGTCTAAAAAAGATGGTTGAATCATTTTACACCTATGGTGAAAATTTCCGAAAAATCCGTTCAAAAATGACGAACTTGAGTTGCACGGGATCGTCAACCACTAAGAACTCAATGACAGACATGAATTAAGAGCATCTTCCCTAAAACATTGTAATCAACGTAAAAGTTCTGTTGGCGTGTACACAGACTGTTCAAAAGATGCTTCAGGTGTCGGATTTGCCTACGTACACACAAATACCGAAAATTCTCATCCTATTTGCGATAATGCCAGTATTTGTAATGCATAAGTGTATGCAATTTAAGTGCGTTACCTACGAGGCATGAAAACTCGGACACAATTTATAGTGACCCTCGTTGTGCCATTGAGGCAATAACTCGTACACTTGCCAAAAACCCATTATTTCAAATGATTCAATGTCTTATTTTAATGAATAAATCCCCAACATTATGGTGGGTTCAGCATCATATCCGCTTAATACTCAATGAACGAGCCGACAGGTTAGCTCGGGAGGGCACACGTGCAGTAGAAATAGCACAATTCCGACTACACCGTCCTAAGCAAAATGCTTCTTAAAACGTGTTGTGACGTCGGGATGGAGACACCAATCGGAAACTGTTGCTAAAAATAAATAAACTGGTAACTGAAGACGCAACCTCTCTATTTAACGTAAATTCGGCGAACCGAACATGGGAAATAGTATTGGCTCGTCTGCGAACGAGATTAACACATGGCCATCTAATGAAAGGAAGACCTATTCCGTATTGTGACGATTGTATCGTTCCACTGACAGTGAATCATTTAATTGTGGAGTGCCCCTCCTTCACTCCTAAGCGACGTTACTTCGGAGCCTCTCCGTATATTCTCAGATATATTTTAGCATCAGCTGCAGCCTCCGCTCTTCATGGCCCTCAACCCAACTACCTAATTGAAATGGACATTCTTTCTAAACTTCGAATTGTGGAGGAAAAATACATTGATCGGATGTGTTAATATAATGGCCGAGCGTACAGTGCTGTAAATCTCGACGTTCTGTAAAGAGGGGCAAGACGCTGGGCCAGAGTGTTGAGGATAGCTGGAACCCCCGTGTTGGGGGTAATGGCTACAACCACACCATGACTCGAAATATATCAACTTATTCACAACTTTGCTGATCTAGGTAAAACTTCACTATATTGGACATCCCAATTTCTATGCAACCACTTGAGTATGAATTTTCACCATTGAATCACCTTCGACCTATCTATGGTGGTGGAATTCTATTATTATTTGTTTCTAAACATGTATAGTAAACGATCATATTTGATTACGGTACGTTGACTGCACAATACGTTGACTGTTGACGATCCACTATCATACGGAGTGGAAACCATCGCTGTGGAAACCAGTTACCACTTAGGCGAAACACGACCGCCACCACCACATCACCGCCACGCCAAATCACTGTCACCACACGAAAACACAACTAGCACTAACACCACCACAACACGAAAACACAACTAGCACTAACACCACCACAACACGAAAACACAACTAGCACTAA
>JACJUY010001837.1:47103-69914 GCA_014220935.1 Platorchestia sp. MABIK | reverse complement strand
ACTTTCGGATCTGTACAAAATCTCCATTTGTAATTTCATTTACAAAACATTAACAATTGATGGCGACAATATCCTGAATCAATTATTAACTTCACAAACTGGTTATCACGACCATTTAACCCGGAATAGAGATAAATTCATGCTTCCTTACTACTCAAAGGCCCGGTCGCAACACAGTATCCTCTTCGTTGGAACTAAAACTTGGAACTCAATACCTGCGGAGATCCGTGAAAGTAATTCCTACAAGGTATTCAAAAGAAATCTTGAGTCTCACTTCCGATCACAATACTAGTCGTGTAAGACCACTAAGTCTAATCATATCTCCTACATGACTGGTCCTAATAATGTAATTTGCCATGGGTAATATCGCCGGTCTTCAGTCTGCTCTTAAACTATTTATCGCTTATACTGTTAAATATACTCCAAATGACCTATGTTGTAAAATGAAGTAACTAATATCGAATAACTTATCTCATTGATCAGTCTAATGCGAAACTAGGTTAAGTGATTTTAGGTTAAACATTATTCTCATCATTATTAGCGCATTATTGTACGACTTAGAATAACGTTGATGGTAGGATGCCCCAGGAGTCGCTGAACTTATTCGGGCCCACAGGTAGCTATACTCAAACTTGACCATTGTACTAGACTTAAGAAACATTCTACCTCTGTATCACCTGTGGTAAATAAATTGTTGTTTAAATTGTTTAAATTGTCTTTGTGTCATTTCTGCACACCAGAAGTTCAGCTTCATGAAAGATCCTCCCTTCTCTACCGGAGAATCCAAGTTCATCATTCTGAAGTATGGAAATATTCAAGTACACTGCAGCAGTGAAGAGGGCTTTTTGATCAAAGTTCTACACGTAAAATCCTAGTAATTAAGGTTTCAAACAGAAGGGCATTTCGAGTCATCGGAAATAATGTTGGTGATGATAGTTTTTTGTTCTGTTTACCAGATTTTGTACTATTCAAAATTGTCACTCGTGTTTGATCACCCAGTATCTAATGCGTACCTTGAAACAAATTACTTAGGTTAACTGTAATTCATTTAGTTTTACTAGTCTTGCTTCAATTATTTGGTCTTCGTTCTCTCCTGCATGGGCCCGTTGTAGTTGAGCTAATCTGGGGAAATTTATCTTTTCTTTTGCGGCTCAAATCTCTGGCCTTCACATCGTAGCATCTTGTGTTGTCCCCAGGACGTTGTGGTCATAATTACCACAAATGTCAGAAATATCTTAGCTTTTTGGACCCTGCACGGAATGAACATCAGATTTTCTCTAAAATTTAAAATTTTGACCCTGAGGAATACTCGGAGAAAAAATCCATCCAAATTTTCTGTTGACTTTCATGCACGGACAATTAGTGTGAACTTAATCTTTACGTGATCTGCACTTCCCCGAATTTTATACGTCAGCCATTTTTTTTACTATAGGAATGGATTGTCAACTCGGACACCTCGATCGGAATGCCCGCTCCAAATCTGTTTTGTTTCCGAAGTGTACGCCACGAATTGGACAAGCTTATAAGGAGTTTCTTCTCCCAAATAGTTGTTATTCACACCATTAAGGTGATTATAAATACTGCGAAGCCTTTCGCCTGATTGATCATCAAGTAATATTAAATTCTTGCTACATGTGAGCCTGTGGACGAAGTACGTAGAATATTACAGTACTTGACTGAATAATTGGGGCAGTCATTAGAATTTCTGAGCTAGATTGAGTAGTCAGATATTCATTTACTAAGAATTTCATTTGTTATACGATATTTTTCGTTGCCAAATCTGTGCATAGGAATGGTTGGCGAAAACACAGTTAAAAAAGTTACTGATTTGAATAAATCGTTAGAAGTAGGAGAAAGTATTTAATTCATTCATTTATTCCCATTTGTTTTTAACTTTTTCCTGCTCTTTAATTTTCCCATTGAGTTCACCTTAGTCATTGTTTTGAAAACATTCTAGGATTATGGATGAAACTTTGAAGTACTGAAATAGCACCTAAAACAATCACTGATGCTTTGTTTTTTATTTGTCTGCTTGAAATATCGAGTGGAAAGATGCCTCGAAAAATTGAGATGTGCTCGAGATAGATGAGTAGTAAGAGCTCTCTTTAAACCTTCATTATATTTCCCTTGCGTGTTTTGCTAAGCGATAGCGACGTTTTAGCCGTCAGGTACATCGGTCATTTTTGTCTTGCACTCATGTTCATTTTTCATGCAAATGTCAATTGACATAAGGACCTCACTCGTTGCTCAGCTGCGCGGATTTGCGCTGACTCTGTGAGGGCTGGAGGTTAGTGCACGGTGTGAACTTGTGCATTGCAGGCTGGTGCACGGTGTGTACGTGTGTATTGCAGACTGGTGCATGGTGTGTACGTGTGTATTGCAGGCTGGTGCACGGTGTGTACGTGTGTATTGTAGGCTGGTGCACGGTGTGTACGTGTGTATTGCAGGCTGGTACACGGTGTGTACGTGTGTATTGCAGGCAGGTACACGGTGTGTACGTGTGTATTGCAGGCTGGTGCATGGTGTGTACGTGTGTATTGCAGGCTGGTGCACGGTGTGTACGTGTGTATTGCAGGCTGGTACACTCATTCATAAAGTGTTGACAATGCACTCTGTCTGTCCTCGTCGGTAATCTCTGGTGCACAGCAATTCTCAGAGGTGCCACCAGCTGCCCATAGCTTCCATGGTCGACATTGCTGGTGTTACGGAGTCAGTTGTGGGTCTCTGATTACCTGGACAACACCTGACGTGAGAAGCCTATGAACTGGACCAATTTTAGGTGTCCTGTGTTAAGTTCATTCATGATTTTTGTTTTCAAATTTTCAGAGCATTAGATGGAATTTTCATGGGATGTTTATAATGGTAAACACAGAATACAGTCGATCGCCGAGTTATAAACACTGCATGTCAAATTATTAACGAGATAATTCAGTCGATCGTCGAGTTATATACAGTGCGTGTCAAATTATTAACGAGATAGCATTTTTTCAATTATTTCAGAAACCATTTGATAAAATTGTATGGAAATTTCTGGGAAGGCTGATAAACTATTCTGCTATTACAGTTAACAAATAAAAGTATTCAAACCAGTATTAGTGTTTAATATGATATTAATTATGAATATCTGTTGATCTAATTGTTCCAAATTATTAACGGGGTGGGGTGTTTCGACATTATAATGGGTCGTAAAGGTGGTTTAATCTATTCATAAAAGGGTACTATAACTGCGCTATTAGCGAAAGGGAAAACTACTCTCGAAATAACGAAAATGATACGAAGATACCATCAAACTGTGAAGAACTTTGTCAGGAACCCTGCGAAAGTACGTAAGAGGGCTGATAACGGTAAATCAAGAGTGGTTTCGCGCCGTTCTCTGCCACAAATTAAACGTGAGGTTGATAAGAATCCTGGAATGACAAGTAGAGAAATTTTTGAACATGCCGGATTAAAAAATGTCTCTAAAAGTACTCGATGTCGCCGCCTGAAGGAATTAGCAAAATCAGTTAAGCCTGTGACTAAGCCGCCATTGAAGCAATTTCATGTACAAAATCGATTGGAGTGGGCGGAGGACAACTTGAAAACTTCTTCTACATTTCTTGCACGCATGAAGTACGTGTCACTCTTGATGGTCCGGATAGCTGGAGCAAGGGATGGGTCCTAGATGGACGAGATCGCCATTAGCGTTTGAGGCGAAGGTGGTAGTGGGATCATGATTTGGGCTGGGATTATCGGAGGTACCTTGGTTTGTCCATTGGAAGTCTTAGAAGGCGTGAAAATGTCATCGGATGCTTACACAGCTTTTTTGAAGGAGCACCTTGAGCCATGGCTGAAGCAACAAAGTTTGACGTTCAGAAGAACCATGGTTTTATTGTAGAATAATGCTCTCTCGCATGAAAGAAAGAAAACTAAGGAGTTTCTGCACCAACTGGGGTTCTCTGGGTTCCGAAAGATGGAGTGGCCCGCGAGTTCCCCAGATTTTAACCCAATAGAGAACCTGTGGAGCATCACGATGCGACGACTTTACGCAACTGGACGCCAATCAGTTCAAGGCCAAGGATGAGTTCTGGGATACCTCCGATGTGAGAAAACAGAAAATAACTGCTGATGAAATCACAACTTGAACGGATTCTATGGATCAGCAACTTTTTTAGGTCATTTCTAAGAAAAATGAATATTCCATACTACTAATATAAAGGTAGAAATTTGAAATGCAGTTACTGTGTTCTCAGCATTTTTCCTAATTCATTTGATACTTGTGAATTATTCATATCCAGGAAAATCATAACAGTGAAAAATTTATTGGTTTATTGTGTTTTTTTCTTAACCTCGTTAATAATTTGGCACACTTAGATCATCAGATCTTCGTAATTAGTGCCATTTTATGCGCTAATGCTAGTTTTAATCCTTGTATTTGCGGAATAGCGGAATAGTATTGTCAACATTTCCTGAAATTTCCATGTAATTTTATGTAATGGCTTCTGAAATAATTGAAAAAATGTTATCACCTTAATAATTTGACGCGTAGTGTAGATCGTTTCATGCGTCCCTCAACTTGTACGGATAAAAAGTGCATTATAAGTACATGAACTAACATCATGATATTAATCGTATGAGCATTATCTACAGTTTAAATTAATGTGTTGTTCTTTGTTGGGATAATACATAGTACCACGAGATGGGCTTCATCGACTTTACGCAAACATTGGATCAAGTAAATAACTTAGATTAATTTGTACCCTTGTAAGTTGAGGATTGCATTAGACATTAAACATTAGACATCAGTTGAGGATTTGGTATAATTCGAGGATCAATGAACTGTTATTTTCTACCACAAAATACTGCATACTTAGGACATCCTTGTGGTATCATATTTTAATACTCCAAATTAACAGCTCTTGTATAAAGTCCGTCGTCTTACGGAGCAAGCGAGTCCTGATGAAACTATTTCTAGAAACAACTTGAACAATTTACTCTTAATGACTTTCCGATGTTGACTGCCGCAGGCGCCACCACACGAGGTGCCTTAGTACTCAATAAGCGCGCCGACTTCATGCCTGGCCTCAATAATCTACCCGACGCTGAGAAAATTGTCCTCCGGTGCCGCCATTGGCCGGGCTGCGCAGACTGTCATTTGGGTCCTTCCGCGGCAATGGAAGACAAGTGCTTACGAGAGAACCGACGTAACACATCGCCACAGCGCCCCGACTTCTGCCGGGCAAACGTAATAGAGCCAACGTTGTAGTCTTCTTGAAGGCCTGAGGAATATCTTGGCCCTGTGTCCGCTCGGGAGTCAGTTTCACCTTCACGTACACGTTAGTTGTTTATTGAGGTAGCTTACATCAGGTGACGGAACGCCATTCATGTCTGAGCACTGCTGTGCAATAAAACATAGATCCCATACATCTTCTTTCTATCTTCCATTTCATGGTTGTTTTCTACTTTTTAAATTTGATTATTTATGTTTATTTAATTGAACTTTCATGCAAATGTTTACTCTAACAAATTGGCGTTCATGAAGACACTCAAGAGCCTGGGATCCAATCGTAAGACTTCGATCGGTTAGAATGGCTCTGGTCCTGAATCTGGTTTGGTTTCCATCGAGCGGCGAGTTTTTCTCAGAAATGCTGGGCCTGGAAACCGAGGCTTCAGGACTAGCGATTTGGCAGTCGTGCCTGGAATGAGTCGCTTCATGTGTCATGATCACAGGGTGGCGGCCGGGCTGGCGGCACCTACTCGACAGCACGGGTTCCCCTGCTCGGTTATTGCGAATTTGAGGGAGAGGTGCATGATGGACGGAGTTTGACTGTAAATATGTTAGTGCAGGTTTCACTCGTCCTTTCTACCAAATTATTCTCAACTTTATTCGCATTCAAAGTTATGCACATCGCGCGACTGCAATTCTTCCTATGAAACTATCGCATGAAAAATTTTAGGAGCTTATTTCATTTTATTTCAATGTTCTTTTTTTTCCTTTATTTTATTTCCAATATCCTTGTTACATTGATAGAAATTCTGGGACTTGAGCTTGGAGTTTTTGTGGTGGAAATAGTGTACCTTTCAAAACACCAATAAACTTCCATGATTATTTGTGAAAATTTTTGTTAGAGGAACTAAATACAAGAAAAAGACCGACTTCTTTGAAACGCTTTGGCTTATGGTTAATATCTTCATTCTAGATATTTGCATCAATTTCAGTTTTTCATGAGTTTCATCGCACGGTTTATTCAAATTTGAGGCTATCGCAGCATATGCTAGCCTTTGGTAGGAATAACTCTCCGCCTTAAATTCGGCAGTGGTTTAAGATTTGCTTCAGCGTTCCGACCTTGGCGCAGACCTCCGTCGTTTGCTGAAGTGATATTCGAAATGAGGAGCGTAGGCTTTAGTGATTTGCATTGAACATTTGGACAAGGCTTGCTCTATGGAAATGTGAAGGGGTCGTAAAACTGAGACGCACTGTAACCTGCGACCTGTCTTGCGCTTTTGGTGGACGCATTCCGGACGCTGTCGTGTGGGTGGCTTTGTTGCGCCTCGAGCTATCAAATTTCACTCGTATTATTCCATTATTCTTGAGACTGCGCTTAAAGGGTGGTCTATATGTTCTCATTCTTGAGGTGTCCACTGCGTATTTTACAAATATTCTTCAGGTGTGTACTGTGTATTGTACAAGAATCCTTGATGTGTGCACGGCGTATTCCACGCGCATTCTCGTGGCGTCTATTGAGTGCTCTACGTGGAGTTGTATAGTATCTGCTGTTTATTATACTCGCACTTTAGAGGCATCTAGTGAGTATTTCACACGAATTCTCAACCCACCACATCAGATTGCACCCAAATCCTGTGTGGTTTATCCTTATTCCGCATTATTTACCTGTATTCGGAGGGCCAATCCTTTGTAAATGTACGAGATGCCTTCAAAACCCCGCGACAGAACAACGTTCGTTGGGTGCCGGTTGTTCTCCCACTCCAGTAGTGTGGCTGAGCCAACAGCCCACTGACCATTGATGGGGCAGTATTGGAGTCCTAATAATCTCACGCTGATGCTCAGCGAGCTGCCGGCTTAAAAACCATCAGGCTAAGAGACAAACTACCTGAAAATTTTCCATTTTTACGGGGTATCGGAACTCTTATTTAGATCCTTGCCCAACATCATGACCACTACACCATCAAGCTCCTAGTATTAAATTACACATAAATCATGTATATACTTGGATAATGTAATATTCATGGTAACGTTTTATGCATTCATGATAAAATTTGTCATTTGCCTCTATGCACTCATGAGCCGGATGCAAAAAAATTGGTTTCGTCGTTGCTTTGAGCGAGAATATGATCGCTGAATATGCAGCTAAGTTACCGATTAGCAGAAAAAGTGGAGGAAGTTTTTGCTTTTTGTATCCAAGCCTTCCTGACTAATTGATAACAATTTTTTAGATAACTGTCTACCTCCACTCAGTCGAAAAAATGGCCGAGATTAGGCACTCAGTGTGGATTTTTTTAAACTGGCAAACTTCTTATTGGTGTGGAGAAGGTAAACTTGAACATCGGATAGTATCACGTTTCAAAAATTGACGTACAACATAATAAGTGTAAGTGTAAGTATAAAGTTTGATAACCCTATTTAAAATTTAACTTGCATTCAAGTAGCAGATTACACAGAAAGGCATAAATAATACACAAATCGAATGAATGAGCTAAGAAAACTCCGCTCCACGATTTGACAAGTTTGCCGAAGACTACAAACGTTCGTGGTCGACCGTCAGGCACTGTGCCGCTACGACGATACGAATTCTTTTACCAATCCAGCTGCAGAAAATGAAAATGTTTTGCGGGAGGTATTTTATAAATGAAGGAAGTATTACCTAAGCGTCAAATGAGTTGCTTGAAGGCTGTTGGAGTGGAGGCACTGACTGGGTTGAGGTGTGCAGGAGAACTTGTCGCACTGGGACAAGTGGACGGAGGAGGCGCCCGGCCCTGACGACCGCCTCAGCGGCCCCGTGTGTCGCCATTGACAACTGCGAAACAAATTAGAAACAAACAAATAGAAGGATTTCTACTTCTGGGGACATTTGAAGAGTTCCGTGTACAAAACACTAATTCATTCCGAAAAAGACCATTATTATTAAAGCCATCGCAAGGATTCGTTGAATTCATATAGAAAACGAAGTATGGCATGAAAAAAATTGAACTCCAGTGCCTTTTTAACCAAAATAGTTCTAAATATTCGCAGTGCAGTTTTCTGCTGGAGAACTTTTTATCTGCTGCTTGAACTTTTTATCTGCCACTTGAATGCAAGTTAATTTTTTATGATAATACTCATTAAAGCAACGCTTGACAGGTTAACATTGCTGCGGATCTACATCTGTCATTTCACTGGAATCCCAGTTTCCAGAGCTGGTTTGTCATTGTGTGCTCAGTGTCGAGAAATAATTTGCCAAATCGACCCAACTTGTACTACTGCGATTTACTATAGGCGTCCTTCAATGAACCTCGCGAGCAATGGACTTACGACCAATGCAACCCTTACGTTCTGATTAATTGTCCAGTTAATACCCATGGAAAAGGCCAACTAGGTATCGCGTAATCTACACAAAATCCTTCAGAACAATTTAATAGCCTTACTTTGTGGCGGACGATGGTAAAAACGCGGTTTTGAAATAATTTTTTATAGATTGATGACCTTGTTTTTGTATTTTGAGAGTAAGTAGCCTCTATAATGAGGCGCAGAGCTGAGTACGTTTCCAGTACTGAGGTGGCGTTACGTGAAAGCGTCCCGCTGTCTGTTCCAGGACAGACTTTGACATACCATGCTAGACATTGTCGAAATAAAGCTTTCTCAACGTATTATTAGCAATCTATAATTGAGAGTAATGTTGTTTGAAAAATCTGCCGTGGATTTGCTTTGTAATCTTATAATTGGTCATGTCATAGTTTATTCTTTTTTTTCTGCACTTAAGGGGTAAAAACTGATAATGAAATGGAGTTAGTTCATACCAAAGCATCTTTGTATTGTTCATTTTTCTCTGGTTTTCGTTGAAAGAAATGCTTCGTTCGCATATTTAGCACAAGCTGCATTTTATGGTTTCAACAAAATTCAAAAAAGTACCGACAAAAGATACGATCTAGTTGAGTACATGTTACACCGTTGTTTATTGGTTGCTCACTCTTGAAGTTACTTTATTCGATTAATAAAAGTGTTTGATACCTTCCCTATGGGGCTGTGCGTGTCTTTTTCTGTCAGACACAGACGAAGCTATTATGTTCTTTTCGCCTTATTTCCGACCAGCTTCACTTGCTGCCTTAAACCACTGATCCGTCAGCGGCGTGCCCTCTGACTGCTAGTCCAATTTTAAACCTGTATTGAAACATGTATTCATAAAATACCTGATTGCAACTGATGCCACGATTTTTCATGTATGTAATTTAAGTTTTTTCGTCTCTAAATTCGTTGACAAAATTATTTGTGTTTTTTGCCTCTAAATCTGAGTTTTATTTGGGTAACGGTACTCGCTTGTAGGGGCTCATACTAGTGGCTTCATCAATCGCTCTGCGTAGAAATTTCACCGTCGGTTAGGGATTTGCTGAAAATCTTGTTATCAAAGGCAGGTATCTTTTGGAAATTGTTTTTGCTGTAAACCAAGCAGCGCTTGAAGTTGCTGAGAGATATTCAAGCACTTCACTGATTTATTTGTTCTCTTATCAATACATCATAGCGTCTGACTGATTGGTCACAGACAACAACGCATTCAGTTTTATCTTCCGAGCCCACTTCGTTTGCTCTGGTTTCAGTATCACTTTCATTTGTTCCTTATAAAATCGATCAGTTTAATGGGAGCATACGCGCGTCCGCGTCGGACCCGGACGGTTGACAAATCTGGTTGTAGAGGACGGCCTACGTTGTGAATGATTCAATTAATTGATGAAAAGCAACGAAACACTGGACACTGGAGTGGACACTGCTCTGCTTTTTATTATTCCGAGGACGGGCGTTACCCGGCGACCGTTAACTGACTTTCCCTTCAACTACCGTCCATTGACGCTTTAAATGATTGCATTGCAAGTTTTAATCTGTTCCGGCAGTTGTGCTGCTGCTGATGCCTGGACAGACATGCCCGCGCCCGGAGATGATCTCGTCTTTTGCATTCGTATGGTGTAACTGCTGCATGAATGCATTTGTCCCGAGCCATTCAAGCGATTTTGTTGAATATTGCGGTTTTAGTTTATTTATGGTGCGATTCGAGTTCAGTTTTGCTATGCAGGTAGAAACGTTTATCGAGCGTTCATTTCGAAGGTGATTATGATTTCGATACGATCTCTCTAAAAAATTTCTATAGTTATGTTACCAAACAATTTTTTGTCTGGGGATTTTAATTGCTGTGTGCAAACAACCTAAATTTTTTGATTGCTTAGAAAACTGGCTCCCGTTTTCTTGTGTTTCTGTTTTTTCAAACCATGGGCTATAGAGATGATTTCTTCAGCGTCTTTAGAGACAGAAAAGATTGTAAGCTTCTCGCACATCCCGAGCGGTGACGTCATTGTAATTGCTGCGTCATTGTGAAATTGTTGCGATCTTCAGTTTTCTTTCTAGCACTAATTATTAATTACTGAATAATAATTATGATAAAAGTTGTTTTTCATTTAGCATCTCTTTTGTAAGTTCAGTAAAAAGTAGCATGGATAATGTAAATTATTAAAGAATAAAATTTCATTGTACGATGTGGTCCTGTTCATCGGAGACCATTTTTGCTTTCTCAAGCGCCCAAAATGACCTGGTCCATCTGATCTCTCTGCTTAATAATATCTATTAAGATATTATTTAGATAATATGCTCAACTATTGGATCTAAGAGAATTAGCATTTTCAAGGGGAAAATCTGAGGCCCGGAGCTGAAAGTTAGGCAGATCTTTTGCTTGAAGTAGAAAGAGGTTTTTACTCAAATCAGGACCATCTTTTTTCGGTTTACTGCTCTCCCGTTTTTCAGTCTCTCTGACTTTCTTCTACAAATTTTAACTTGTTTCATAACCTTCCATCTCAACTCCCTGTTTTTATACGCACAGTGTGTGCAAACACACCTTGTGCATAGATTCCACGTTTCTATAACTCCACACTAAAGGGTGCCTTTATCTTTTCTCTCTTCAAGCTTTTTTGTTGCGGTTAGGGAGACTAAAACTGACTTATAATCTTGTCAAACTTCATCATCCGGCAGGAACGTGGTGCTTCTTGTGATCCTTGTCGACAGAGTTTTTACTGAGTCCCACTTCTAGAATTTACTGTCAACTGATTTCATTGAAACAGTCTCGACTGAGTAACGCTGTTAAGGTCACCGTATAATGATGTAATTAATAGTTTCTTTATTATTTATGGCGCCCCTCAGGGGGATACAACTGTTGTATCTATGGGAATTGGCGCTCCCAGGGGGACAATGTGAGGGCCCGAGCTAAAGGTTAGGTAGGCTTTCTTTTTTGTTAAACCACATTGGTTTTTGTTTTGTTACGGACCAACTATTTTTCGGTTCACTGCTGTCCTGTTTTTTCAACACCTACTACTTTCTTCTTCAACTTTGATCTTGTTTCATGAACTTCTTTCTCATCTTACTGTTTCTATGCCCTTTCTGCATAGATTCCACGTTCCCTTAACTCCATACTAAATGGTGACTTCATCCTTCCTCTCTTTGGATCTCATTTGTTGAGGATAGGGAGGCTTAAACTAACTAATAATCTAATCTAATCTATTATTTATGGCGTGTACAGCACATGTTGCTTGATCTTCGTCAAGTGCCTGGATTGCATTTAATAATTTTAGTGCCTCTCTTGATGGTGTCTCACATTGTAACTGATGTGACAGCTAGATGCCAAATTTCACTGGTAAAATTTAAAATAAATTGTCAATATCGAAATCCAAAAATCCATTGAAAAAGTAAATATTTCACCTCAGTCTACCATTTAATTCAGGAGTTGTAATTATTGAAACCATACTTAAGAATGTATTGCAGGGGCTAAAAATTTCAAATTACTCAGTATAACAGAATAGCCTTTACATGTGATGAATGAAAATGCTTGAGTATTTACATTTTGCATTGTACTGCATAGCTTACAACAGTGTGCGAGTAGTGATCTATGTTTGGTGCTTAATCACCACTCAATCTTTAGGCTGATTTTCCCCCCTCAACTACCGTATCTAGGGGAATTAGCGATCCCAGGGGGAAATATGCGAGGTCTCAAGCTAAAGGTTAGATCTTTCTCTTGTTGAAATAGAGAAAGTTTCGTTTTTTACGAATCATCTTTTTTCGGTTCATTACTGTTTGGTTTCTCAGCACGTACTACTTTATTCTTCAACTTGTATCTTGTTTCATATACTTCTTTCCCAACTTCCGGTTTCTTTGCACTTTGTGCATAGGTTCTGCGTTCCCTAAAATCATACAATATATTCCACGCTCCCTTAAGTCCTTTCTAAATTATGGCTTCCTCTCTTTGGAAAGCCTTTGTTGAGGTTAGGGAGGCTTAAACTTACATCTAATCTTATCTTGGCTGATTTTTCCTTTCATATCCAAGAAGGCATCAAACTCCATGTATTGAATAACTTCCATTTCTGTTTCTCCTTATTTCCCGTTTTCGTTTGAAACATTCGTCTCTTTTGGCCTACCGCGATTCGCTATTCAAAAAGAGAAAAATCAAGTTTTGCATCGGGCCCCTTTTATAACGTTTGCTAAGTCAACACGTAGCTAAGTTTTCGGCATAGGCTCTTGAAAAACTGTTTACGTGCAAAGATTTAATTCGTACTTCAATGAATGATTTAACTGTTTCAATTTTGAACAGCCCGAATGAAATAGTGTTGTAGATACATTGCCATTTATAAGCATCACTAATGTATGGTCCTTTATCCGCACTTGCTTTAAATATTACAAGTACTGTACTTTTTGGGTATAGCTCTGACATATGTGGCATAAGTGTAAAATTGTTTTTAATGTCTGGTGTCTTTGCTCGACTTCCTTTAAATGAAATGTAAACAACAATTTCATTAATTTTGGAGTTACACCTCTTTCCGTATCGTATTCCAGGTTCATGGCACACAATCAAAAATTTTTGCAAGCCTAATAAACTCAATAGTTGAGTTTTTTTTGCATTTAGCCTAGCTGTCCTCGGAACATCCATGAAATTTACCAGTTCAGTATCTTTTAGGCCCTCTGGTGTTACTGCATGAACACCTTCCGACTACACCAATAAGATTCCGCAGACTTTGGTTGCTGCCTAACAAGTTTTAAGAGCGAACGAAACCTCTTTGTCGCTCCCCACGCCCCAGCACGTTTCTCCCTTGCAGCATTTTAGTGTTCACCTACTCGGAGATTTCTTGTCCGGAAGCCGTAAGGTGGTCTGCGCGAGTCATGCCGCCGCGCTTGAATCATTTGCCCGCTCAATGCCCGCCTTAACAAACTCTCGGGCTTTTCACGCAGGATAAGCCTCCTCGTTTTGACGCCGGATGATTCTATTAGAGGACGGCTAAAAAGTGTCGTAACTCAAGCTGAGTGCGCCGTACACACGTCGCTAACACCACCTCGGTGCCGGCAACGACTGGCACCATCTCGTTAGAAGAAGAGATGTCCTCCAAGTGATGAGCTCGCCGTGCGTTCTAGCGACACTCACGAGGAGCTCTGAAGAACGGAGTGCGCAGTCCATGACACAATCAGGGCCGTGTTTACACTCATCTCAATTGAGGGCCCGCTCTCAGTCAGCCTACCTCCCCTTCTCTTTAAAATTCGATCCCTGTGAGAAAAGTCTGCTTGTTCCATGAAATATCTCATCTAAAATATCTCTGTTCCTCTCGAAAACTCCCTAACGCCTTGTAAGAATATTCGAATGAAACAACGTACTATTTATCAAACTACATCACTTCTCTAACGGTAAAGTAAACAATTTTTATGAAAAATCAATTTCAAACTATCGCCAGTGCATGAGATTATTACTGAGCTATTCCCTAGTCATGTTCTAGTCTTGCAATGAATCTAAGCCACGTGCCTTAGACCTAATGTAAGCGTCCACGCTGTGATATTTTGGCTCAGCAGGAGTCACGACACTTATGCGACTTGAACAGCGCACAGAGAAGAGCAATCCTTAATTAATCGTGTCTGAGTGTTTTGATGTGCGTGCAAGGAAAATCTATAGCTACGTGATGGACGAGCACGCGCGCCACTCTTTATTAGAGAGGAGTTACAGGACAGGTCTAAGATCTATACTGACAGCACATGGCTAGCCTGCTCTCCAATGCTAAAGATGTCAGATTCTGGTCTTCATTTTAATTTAGTCAATATTCCATATTTGATATCCGTTGTTGAAACAATGATTGTTGAGTTAACATAAACGTCACGCAGAAGTGACCGTCAGCTTAATCATTCAGATCGTTTCCCTTGACCTCAAATTACGCATAAGAATCTCTTTCACCTGGCTCTTCAACAGCCAGTAGTTTTTTGCTAATAAAGGTTAAAATTTTTTTTGTGAGCACGTTTGTTAACTCGTTCAATATATGAGTGGCAATTTAATCTGAACTACCGATAATTATGGGTGGTTCATATCAAATTACAACTCATATTGAACGAGTTGCGGTGTTTAATTACAATAATACACTGCATGTTTCTGTGAACGACATTGAACGTCGCGTTTTCGCTATTTGCTGCACAGCCTTGAGGCAGACCATGTCTATTGGAAAACGATCGTGGTGACCTCCCCTCCTCGAGTGGCTAAGATTATCATCCTTGAATTATGCCCCTTGAAATGAGGGAAACGCTTTTATCAGGAGCGATCATTTTTGCAATACACGATAATTAAGTTTCGTTAGAGTTGTTCTAATATTTTTTGACAAAGTTGTTATCATTTTTAGTGAGTTGCGAGTGACGGCACTCTAGTTAAGAATCGCTGTCTGCAACTACGCAATTTAGCACAATAAGGAACGCGCAGCGGAATTTAACGTGGGGACGATCGCTTGAGGGCAGATTGTCGCAAACAACTAAGATGTAGATGACGGACGATGCTGTCGTGCGGTTGCGCAAAATTTTGTCGCTCTTTGTAAATTTGTGCCACAGGCAGGCACTGCGCCAAGGTGGACATCGTTACACAGCATCGACGGTGCTGGTCTCGTCTACCGTCATTGGAGAGGTCCATCTCGATCACGGAGGCAATTTTCACCAAGGAAGCACGCTCAGATTGTGGCTGCTGAAATTTGGGAGTCTGCTTTAGTTAAGAATACGATAGTTGTACTTGATCGTGGTAGATCGTGGTCAAATAGCAAAATTTCCTCTACAGGACAGTAAATAACCCTCGAGTTATCCAGGAAACATCGCTCCATTCCCTAAATTAACGGCGTGGTGTGCCGTATCACGGTTTGGTGTTATACGCCCACACTTCTTTAAGCAGGGAGTGGCCGCAACAGTAACTTCTGAACATGATGTCTCAATGTTGAACAATTTCATGCAGCCCAATACGGAAGAGATTGTTCAGGGCGAGGGTTTGGGAGACTAGTGGTTCCAATAAGATGGAGCTTCAGACCACACAGCCCGAAATTTACTCACTCTTTTGAGAAGAACGTTTCCCGGACACCTTGTCTCTGAAGGGTGATTTGAGGTGGCCTGCGCGGTCGTCTGATTTGGGCATTTGCGATTTCTTTCCGTGGAGATATCTGAAAGAAAAGGTGTTTAGGCGTCGCTCTCACACCCTACCATCTTGAACACATTATTTTTAGAACTTTAGGATTATAAATGGTGAGGACTGCTAATTTCGAGTATGAAAACATTTCATCTCCATGTGCTGCCTTTAGATTTTCATACTTTTCAAATTTGCTCAATCGGATCTGCCGTACCCAGTATAAAGTTAATTTAAATTTTTGAATGATCGTTTCTTTGCAGCTCAAGGAAATTAGTTTTTTACATTCATGTTATATTAGATGTGTCGAACACACGTGCAAAGGTAGGTAAATTATTTTTGTTTGAAGAAGCACTCTCCAGAAAATATTAAATTTGTATTGCTCCCTTTCTTTTGAGATTATTTAACTGTTACTTCTCCGAGTGTCGAATACCTGAATTGCCAGGCGCTATTCCTGCCATTTCACTTCGTTCAACACATCTTGATTTATCCTAAAGCTTAGCCCGGCAGCTCACGCTAGATCTTCCTTCTAATGTTAAGGGAATTAACGAGCAAAGCTGACCAGCTCGATAAAGCCTTTGTTTCTGCTGCTTCTGCCGTTTACGCTGAGAGCTGCTGGCCTAATTTGGGGGATGCAAAGTCTGTGCCTTTCGTTTACCCGAATTGAGGCATTTACATCAACCAATATTTGCTGAAGATTGGATCAACGCACGAGGCTAAATAGTCTAAGCTTCATCGCGTTCTCCAAGATATTTTGAATTATTCTCGAAGCTGTTCTAAGCACTTCGTGCAGGTTACTTTGTTTTCTACTTTTATTTTATCATAGGGAATGATCAGTATGAAGATGATTTATTTAATCAAATAACTCAATGTTTTAGGGAATATTTTGAGTATTTTACTCGCTTTTTACGAAGAGCAAAAATTGTGGACCAAATTTCAACCCACGTTTTTGCAACATCTGAGGATTTTGCAACGCAGATATGCGTTGGAACAGGACACGTATTTCGAGTTAGCCTCGGAACTAGCGTTTCTCGTTTTCGTGGGCAGCCAATCGACGGGAAAATCCTGACCTCCAATGGCGTTAATAGATTCTGGAGTGTCTTATAAAAGTGCGCCCACGGCGCCAAGAATCAGCTGCCGCATCTGGCTGGCTTCGCTACACTCGCCCGCTCCTCTCAACCGTGAAAGACGACCTGAGCCCGTACAAAAATTCTCCAGCGCTTCGCCAGAATATTTGGAAGGTTGACTTTCTCAGAGCCAACATCTGTCACTTAATTCCGAGATTTTATTAACACGGGTTTTTCTATTTAATGTACTTCGTGTGTTCCGTACGGATCGTCGGTTTATTTTTCGTGTCTTTGGATCTTTTAGTACAGTGTTTTATTTTTAAATAGATTGCACTTTAAAACATCTGCATCCTTCGGGCAGGGAGTCCTCCGGGTTATTTTGCGAGCTCAAACCTCTAGATCTGCAAGTCGTGTTGCTCCCAGGAGCAAGATGCGAGGTCCCGAGCTGAAGGTTAAGTAAGACTTCGATTTTTGAAATAAAATGAATTTTTGTAGTGTTAAGGACTCTCTTTTTTCGGTTCACTGCTGTGCTGTCTTGTTTTTCAACTCGAACAACTTTCTTCCTCAATTTTTGTCTTGCATCATAAAGTCACATCCAAACTTACCGTTTCCATGCGCAAGGGATCTTGTGTTACATCTTTGTTATAGCTTGGAAAGTTCAAATTAACTCACCTACGCTAAGGTATTCTCTCCTACCGAGATTGTTACACTATTTTCCGATGTGCTAATATTATATTCGTATGGAAATAAATTAGTATTGTTACAACTGCCACCTATTTTATGGCAGGTTTATATCATTGACATATTCAAGGTACATTTTGAAATTGCGTTGATTTTTACTTATATCAGAACTCCAGCGCCTAGCATGAAGGGAATCTTTCAAACAATTGATGCCGTGTGATCTTGCGCTAAAAATAAACTCTTTTAAAACATTCTAAATGAATAAAAATAGGTATGATAATGGAAACAATGTCTTGAATACGTCCATAACATGTCAACTTTTAAATGAAAACATATTGCCTCCGTTAAGCTTAAGGTCCAGATTGTCCGGCGAGTTCGTTTGTATTGGCCAGTTCTGCTTATGGTGGCGGCTCTGCGCGGCCACGTCTGCCTGGCCATTAATAAAGAGACATTGTTAATTAACAAGCAGCGCATGAATTAATGAGGCGCTCTCTTCGCCGCCTGGAGTGTTTTGTCGTCGCATTTCTGCAGCAATAAATGTTTGTGTATTGCGTTGATTTTATCCGAGCTTCCGATTCAATGCCAAACTTTTGAATTTCGCACAGGCGTTGTTGTAGCAGGACTGAGTTAAGTACATAACACGTTCAAGGTGGAAATCTTTCTCAATATATACATTTGCGTGTTTATTGTTAGGAGTTCAATTTCGCTAGTATTTCTGTGCAAAGTCTGAGCTTTCAATCGTTGCTGTCGTTGACTGAGAGAAAGCACAGATACTCTTACAGAATGCACTAGATTTTTCGTTTGTACGCTGTTTTATTTCATGGTTTTTAATCCAATCAGGGAATAGTGATATCACTTTTTATTTGATTAAGTTCGACATCCGTACTCCACTTCTATAACGCGTTACATCACAATACAGAAATTTACTGTGAACTGAATACCAAATTCTGTTAATTTTAATCTCCTTAATATTGAGTTATAGCTTGTAAGTATAGTCGCTTTTGAAGCGCAAGAAAATAGCCGCGTGTAATGAGATGTTACGTAACAGCCGCGCTCGGTGCACTCTGCCAGAGGCGAGCATGGCCAACTACCAGGCACGTCCACTTCTGGGATTATGTAAACAATTTATTTACCACAAGTGATACAGAGGTAGATTGTTTCTTAAGTCTAGTACAATGGTGAAATATGAGTATAGCTACCTGTGGGCCCGAAAAAGTTCAGCGACTTCTGGGGCATCCTACCATCAGCGTTATTCTACGATGTACAATAATGTTTAACCTAATTCACTCAACCTAGTTACGTATTAGACTGAACAATGAAGTTATTTAACTCGATATTCGATGCTTCATTTTACAAAATAGTTTATATGTTCTAGATGTTAACAGTAAGTCTATAAATGATTTAGTAGCAGACTGAAGATCAGTGATATTAACCACGGCAAATTACATTATCTGGACCAGTCATGTAGGAGACAAGATTTGACTTGGTTATCTTACGCGACTAGTATTGTGATAGGAAATGAGATTCAAGAATTATTTTAATACTTTGTAAGAATTACATTCTCGGATCTCCGCAGGGATTGAGTTCCAAGTTTTAGTTCCTACGAAGAGGATACTGTGTTGCGACCGAACCTTTGAATGCTAAGGAAGTATAAATTTACATCTGTTACGGGTTAAATGGTCGTGATGACCAGTTTGTGCAGTTAATTTTTGTTTGAGGCTGTTGTCAACATCATTAGTTAATGTTTTAAATGAAATTTCATGTGGAAAGTTTATAGAGATCCATAAGTTTAAGTATTTGTACACTTTTGAATTAATCATTTTAGTGAGCATTATATTCTAGATTATTTAGCGCTCTGATGGCTCTTTTTTGTTGAGTAAAAAGTATATTGGTTTTATTTTTATCAGTTCCGTGCCATGCTTCTATCCGTGTTGTAAGTATGGTGAAATAACCGGTCGGTAAAGTGTTTGCAAAGCTGTTTCAGGCAGGAAATTTGTAATTTCTCTATTTCGATAGAATTTGATAACTTAGGACTAACATGGGCGATGTACTCTTTCAAGGTCAGATGTTTGTCTATTATGATGCCCAGGAACTTACATGAGTTGGTTTCTTTGATCATGATGTCCTGAATCGTCCTGAGGGCCACTTCGGTGTACAATTCATGGCTTATATTTTCATTAGCATTAGTTGATCATATAGCGTCATGCAGGTCAAACATTTTCTATTTTGAGTTCAGTGAAGTGTGTTTACAACGAGACTTAACACAATAAAACAGCTGTTGATATTGTTCTGTAAGTTTTCCGTGTGTTTCGACATTGTAGCTGGATGTTCACTGCCATAGCTCGTGTCGTGCTCGGAGTAGAGTGAAAGTGTACAAATTTATTGTAAACATAACTACCAGCTGACACACAAACTACGCTGTGTATATTAATTCCCTTATTTTTGCCTGCAGCTTTTGTTGCAACCACACCCTGACATCACTCACCTCTACAACACTACAACCACACCCTGACATCACTCACCTCTACAACACTACAACCACACCCTGACACCACTCACCTCTACAACACTACAACCACACCCTGACACCACTCACCTCTACAACACTATAACCACACCCTGACACCACTCACCTCTACAACACTACAACCACACCCTGACACCACTCACCTCTACAACGCTACAACCACACCCTCGCTTGAACGCTGTAACTCGACACCACAACAGCAGCAAAATAACATCGCGTTACAACCTCGTGAAATAGTGGTAGCCGGAAATCTGGAAGGGCCACAATAAAGTGAACGTCGCCATATGTGCGTGACACTAAACAAAGCCTTTCGAAGAGCTCGGAACTGCCACTCCGCGCAAGTTAAATAAGAAAGCCAATGAAAATCACTGAAACTGTAGTCAATTTTAAGTTATTCCCAATCAGTTTTCACCAAATAGCCTTTCGCCATCTCCCAGTTTTCACTGTTTTGATCCTAGAAACGATATAGATTCGTTGCAACCTCAAATCAAGTCTTAACTCCCCGAGCTGCTGAGTACTGCACCCCACTTGACGCTAAATAAACCCTAGAAAAAAGATTGATGTACTGTAACCCCTCACCGAGCCAAGTGATCCCCCCAACACAGCCCCAGTCCGAGGAAGGCACTTCCCCTCCTGAGAGTTTATTGAGCGCAGTCAAAAGTGCACAATATTGCTCTGCCGGTCCTTGCTCTTCTCCAACTTTTCTGTGACTGAATTTCAGATTTTGGTCCACTCCGACAAAAGTGGGAAGGCATTGATCAAAAATAGGCCAAGATTTCGAGGAAGGCTGAAGTGAAAAAGCTCCGAAGAAATTAATTGAGGCGCTTGATCTCTTTGAAGAAACCCAAACATTTTTTGGACCTGGAAAGTTTTGTCGCTTTTCTTGTTGTGTGTTGATTGATTGTTTCTGTGTGGATGGTTGTGCTTGTTACGCATTCATTACGCTCACGGCTGCAAAGCCTCAGACGGAAGAGGTAAACGTGTAGAAAGCCAATCTATGTTTTCGTAGGTAAGGAAAGATTCTAATCTACCTTTATCCGGACTAAATTTTCCTGTAGGGTCTATTCTGTTAATTCAAGTTCAGTGTGATGTAAGAATAAATTTTTTCTCTAAGATTTTCTCTCCGATCGCGATCGTTTCTCAGCGTCCATTGAGACCAATGAACGCTTATTTTGTTACGAACTCTCACTAACTCACACTTTATTTCACTCTAAATCCGAAGATAAGAAAATGTTATGCAATAAATAAAAAATTAATTACTCGAAGACTGTGACAAACACGTTAATTACTGGTGTTTTTTCCTAGTTCGTAATTGTACATGTAAGATACATACATTGTCTACTGCATTTTACTTGGTGAGATTCGCGCTCTGCTGAACAACACGGAGTACTGTTGCGTTCCTGCTACGACGTTGTTTGTTCTCGCATTATCCTTAATGAGATGTCCTATACATTCTAATATTTCTTTCTGAAGTTGAACGTTAAATCAAAAACCAGATGTGTGTACCTCATTTCCTCGAAATCATACTGCGAAGGTTGGCTTGTGTAAAGCTTTTTCTCGCTGTAAAATTACAGTAGATGCAATAAACATTTGATGCTAGTCAAAAATTTATTTAACATAGTTACTCAAACCCCTCAGGGGGATACAACTCTTGTATTTTTGGGAATTAGCACTCCCAGGGGGAAAATATGTGAGGGCCCGAGCTGAGAGTTAGGTAGGCCTTCTTTTTGTTAAAACAAAATATTTTTTGCTATGTTAAGGACCATTTTTTTCGGTTCACTGCTGTCCTGTTTTTCAGCACCTACTACTTTCTTCTTTAACTTTTATCTTGTTTCATGAACTTCTTTCTCAACTTACTTTTCTATGGCCCTTCTGCATAGTTTCCGCCTTCCCTAATATCCATACTAAATGGTGCCTTCCTCCTTCTTCTCTTCGATACTCTTTTTTTTTGTTTTTGTTGCGGTTAGGGAGGCTTAAACTCACCTATAATCTAATCTACATTGTTACTCAATAGCAATATAATCCGAAATTGAACATTATACGTGTTTCTGTACGCTCAATACTAATTTGGTATGAGAAAATAGAAATTTCCATCTGCGGGACGAGGGAGACTCCTCCTTCAGGAGCCAGTGCGTCTGATTGCGAGAACCCTCGTCCGGCGGTGACGGAGGTCACGAACGCGGCTTCCACCTGAGAACTCTTTGAGTTGATACCAGTCCTCTTTAGGTCACCTCTCTGCGACCTGTCTATGTTCTTTCTGATCCCGTCTCGACTCCCTGATGTCCACGAAGATGTCAATCCCTTGAACTCCCTAATTCTCTGTCTATTCGTTTGAAATGTTATTTGTCCTAATGAAAACTGTTTCGTCTCAAAATTTTACGTTTCACGAGCCGTTCGTGTTTACAAGTCCCGAGAGCTGGGCTCTTGTAATTGACCAAGGACAATTCATTATTATCGTTTTGAAACTAATTTTCTAGGGTTGTTGAAAATTTTTTGAGGCAATAAACTGGTACTTAACATATCAAGGCCTTACTATTTGTGCTGAGGCCCTTCAGAATGCAAAAACCTTTTCCCAAATGTTGGAGCTGAGCTGAGCCGTCCAGCTTCTCCCTACGAGTCCAGGGTCACAAAAAATAAATTTTATTTACTTCCATGCCATCATTAAACGAGAAAATGGAGTCTCGTTTCTTAAAATCTCATTTTTTTCCTATTTAATAGAGCTTAAACAATTTAAACAATTTATTTACCACAGGTGAAACAGAGCTAGAATGTTTCTTAAGTCTAATACAATGGTCAAACTAGAGTATAGCTACCTGTGGGCCCGAATAAGTTCAGCGACTTGTAGGGCATCCTACCATCACATTATTCTAAGGTGTACAATAATCTTTAGCCTAATTCACTTAACCTAGT
>JACJUY010001837.1:19080-42385 GCA_014220935.1 Platorchestia sp. MABIK | reverse complement strand
AGATTGGTTCACAGCTTTCATGTTTCAGTAGATCATAATTGAAGTCACCGCATATTATTATGTCATTGTTTAAGGACCTGTTGAACTGAGAAATAATACGATTTAGTTCATTTAGGAAAGATATAGGACAGGCTGTAGGAGGCCTACACACCGTTTATACCTTGATCTATTTCTTGAATCTTCATCTACAATTCCGTTCTAATTAACTCATTTTGTTTGAGATGTATTTGTGAATATTGTTTGTGGTCGTATCTATTGATCTAACTATGCTAACTTGTTTTATATTTGCTTGCAGTGGAATTCCCGAAGTTCTCTTCCGAAGTAAACACGAATGTCAGTGTCGCCATAGGCAAGATCGCTCGGCTGAACTGCACCGTCTCCAACAGCCATGGCTTCAAAGTAAGCTACCGTATTATTTCATTTCGTGTGCATGTATTTGTTATTGAGGTCTGATTTTTAACACTTCGTCTAAGATATGACTACAACATCAGCTTACGTATTGGATCATTTTACGAGTACATCATGCTGAGTGCGTACGGATGTGCGAACTTTGTCCAAAACATGGTTTCTAAGGAAGATACAGTACCATACCGGGTGATTTCAAAACCTTTCTACCTGCAAACTTCATTGTGAGGATAAGTGGTCCTGCTTTCTGGGAATGCAATTGAAAGTTATTGATTGTGAATGTCATCCTCGGCCCATTGTGTCAGGCTTAATCTTCAATTCGTCTCTGCTTTTCTTGGTAGAGGTTAGTAAATGAGCGTCTTCAGTTTTAGCATCAATACCATTCGAACTGTTGGTGTCGTCTTTACTTCGTTTGTATCGGTGCAAATAACGGCACTATCGATCTTGAAGTTTATCTCATTTAAATGTTTCATTTTCGGGGGAATATATGGTTCTTTTTACCTTGAAGGTATCGTACGTCCCTCCCCATCGTATTCAGCCCGTAATTTCTTGAATTCTGAGTTACGAATTTATATTGCACAGACAAGAGTTCCTACAACCGCCGCGGCTTCAAAGCTTGTCTGTTTGTTGCGCCGACAGAATATTCCTGATTGATCTGATATTTTGTTCCGACCAGAGGGATCGTTCGCAGATCATTCAGTAGAGTTTTGAAGAGATGAGGCTTCGAGTAAGCTTCTATTTTTGTTGGACTTAACTGACATAAGCCTCTGCTGTCGGGTTGTGCTGGAAGAGCAATATATGCCATTAAAATCCTTCAAAGAGACTTGCACAAGCTGTTCATTACAATAATTGATCATGTAATGCCCCTCAGGGAGATGCAACTATTGTATCTATGAGAATTAGCGCTCCCGGAGGGCAAATGCGAGGCCCCGAGCTTTAAGTTAGGTAGTCCTTCTTTTTGTTCAAATAGAATATGTTTTTGTTTAATTGAGGACCACCTTTTTTGGTTCATCACTGTCCTGTTTTTCAGCACCTAGTGTTTTCTTCTTCGCTTATTATCTTCTTTCATAAACTTACTTTCTAACTTACTGTTTCTATGAGCAGAGGTTCTTCTGTGAGGCTCACATTGAGCATAGATTCTGCATTCGCTCAAGTCCATACTAGATGGTGCCGTCATCCTTGTTTTCTTTGAAACACCTTTGATACGAATAGGGTTGCTCAAACCAAGTTGTAATATAATAACACCATGCAATGTTGAGGTCACGGAACACTGATCAACGGCTCATGAAGGCGTTCGTCAGACGAGCTCTACGCGTTCGTCAACGCTCGTTTTATAACTTGTGCGCAGTCATTCAAGATCCTGTTAGTCAAAAGAATAACGAAACGAAAAAATGGATCGTAAATTCATTTCGTGGCGTCTCCTATTTCTTCCTTGATTTTACTCCTCCAGACGTGATGCCAATGTATTCGACGCGAAATGATATATCTCAAATTATCGATGTGACATGGGCTTCTTCTTTTGGACAACATATATGTTGGGGGTGGGCCGAAAAAACTGAACACACCTTTAAGTTGAAATTCTGATTGTATGGCAGCTCTTATCCAGCTTTTGTTTATACCATCCGATACCCTGTGAATGTGGCATCAAACAAAAAGTTTTGTTATCGTTGTGTACTTCAACATGGCTTCCCAGCGAGATGAACGAGTGGAAGCTTCTGCTCTTCTTTGTGCGGGACACATAGTGAGTGAGAGCGCAAGTCTTGTTGGGAAATCTCGCACAACCGTCTACGCGATTAAGAAGCGCATGGACGAACAACAAGCGCAAGAGGATGGTGCCCCAGCACACACATCCAATCGAGTGCAACGTTTTTGGCGAGAGCAAAGTTTCTCCTTTTGTCCGAAAGACATGTGGCCGCCATTCTCGCCAGACGTTAACCCACTGGACTACGCCTTCTGGCCGCATATTGAGGCCTAGGCGTGCAACGTTCGTAACCCAAACATTAGCGCCCTGAAAACATCCGTTGACCAGGAATGGATGGCCATGAGCACGGACTACGTTGTCAACAGCTGTAAGGCCTTCAGACGCTGTCTTGAGGGCATCATCGCTCCGTGTGGCAGTTATGAATGAAAGTAAACATTAAATTCTTGTTTCTAATGTCCAGAAGTTTTATTCACTTTGGTCAAGGAGTTTAGGAGGTACCCAGGGTAGAATTTTTGATTAAGGTTTTGTTAAGTGTTTTCGGCCCACCCGATACATATTCAAAGTGTCCCACAAAAATGTACTCTTCTTTTGACGATAACTCGTGGTTTTTTGTTCAAATTTCAGGTGCAACTAAGTTTCCTTATGACATTAAATTTAATAAAACTTAATGTTCTTCTCTTTAATTTAACTCATTAGACTTGCATCTTTGTCAATAAACACCTATATCACAACAAAATGCATGAGCACTGGATTGTCAAAGAGTGAGTACAACTTTTTGGAACGCCCTATATATATCCCTTTAGCGTCTGCATTTTGTACTCATTATACGGTTATCACAACCACCGTCACTAAACAGGCGCCGGCATCAGGTAATCACTGATATCAGGATGAGGAAGGAACTGCCACTCGGCAGTGAACTCCAAAGAACATATTAGGGAACTAATTTAACGAGAAGTACAAAATATTGAGGCTATTTTCGAAAGAGGACCGTAGAGTCCACTTGGGCGTTAAAGGGTTAAACGTCATCTGTGAGGAATAACCAGTGTCTGTGAAACTCAATAATTTAATTCCACCAATCTACGGACAAATCAAATGGTGACACGTTTTAAGCAAAGATATGCATTAGCACACATAACTGAACATTAAAATTGCATATTTAAATATATAGCATGAAAATAATTTTTTTAAATATATCTTGAAAAAAGTATTCAGACATTTTCTAAAATACTTTTTAAACTAGTGATTACTCAGTTTCGACAGTCATTTCTACTCTAAACTTATGGGAAAACCTGTAATGGACTAATACAACGTGATGTAAGGTTATGATGTCACATTAGGGTTAGTTCTACATTCGAGTCTGTCTAAATGCATTGCGAGATGTGGAACCAAAGGCAATGATCAAAATACAAGTAAAATCGTATCATTGCTGGGTACACAGCATAAGTGAGATATCAGAATATATTTAAGCACCCGTACCTTACTATGAGCACTGTTGGTTACGTAATTAAGAACTAGACGGGACCACATAATGTTTAAAAACATCTGGTGCCTGGTGCCTGGTGCTCCTGAAAGATCCCAATGATATCGAAACATGTTGCATGAGGTTAAAGCTTATCTTTGACAAGAGATGAACTTCAAAAAGATGTTACTTTCGCTGTACGACAACTGGACTTCAGCAGCCAAAACCCGCCTGACTCTATTACTAAATAAACATAAATTCATTATTGCTGTTTCAATAACAGCAAACACGAACTTGATTGTGCTTTCATTAAGTTTTGATTAAGTATTTATAAAAATTGAATTTGTGACCACTGGTCTATCAGTAGCATTAGGAAAATCCCTTCCGAGTACCACCGGGGGCTCACGTCGTCGTCAAAGAGTTTAAAATATAAAAAAGTGTGAAAAGGCTTGCATTTATCTGCACTTAGTCCTGCTTTTGAAAGCGCGTAAATGCAGTTATCACTGTTGAAAGTGGTCGTAGCGAAAAAACTTTTGTTCTCCTGTTCTGATGAATAAGCTGTCAAAATTTTCACGTATTTTGTGCCTTTTTTCCTCGTTTTATTACGATTCAAGCATAAGAAGGGAAATGGTACAAATTTATCTGAAATAACCCTTTCAGCACAACTATAATTGTTACAGTATGAAATTTGTCACAAATGGAATGTAAATTGCAATCATGCGCTACTTTTTAATAAATCTTACCGAATCAAATTCTATCATTTTCTATTATAAATGATACGAGAAAGGTATTAACTTCTACTTATATATCTAAGTTTCAGATAAGTTTAACATAGTACGTATTAACAAGCATCGCTCATCATTGGCAGCTCTCGTATACATGTATCGCTTGGCCGATTGCATTCATCAACTTTTTTAATTCAACAAATTTTTTGGTTCACTTTATTCTTGGTGTGATCAGAATCTTTGAAGTGAAGTCGGTGCTGCTCAGCAGACTTGGACTGGAACTGCGCGGCAAAAGTGGCTGAATTTTGGTGTGCGCTGCAGGCCACTTCCGCCTGTCCTCACACGTCAGGAAGAAATTGATGTTCCGCTAATGCATGCATCCAATTCGCTCCTCGCATGGATCCCTGCACCAGAAGCTGGAGCGAACGTTCGCTGCGTCTGCGCGTCTTGTTAGCATTGTTACTAGCTTCTGCTCTACTGAGTTGCGTCAGTTGTTTGAGTGTAGTCACTTCCTCCCACGAACTTAGTTCCGCTCGTGAGACTAGTAATTGTAATTTTTTGGTGCATCACATCTAAAATGACACTTGTGTCTTCCTGATGCCGGTTACTTATTTCAGATACTAGATATTCTATAGACTGGCCTGCAATTCACTACAGCTGTCTGGTGACAATATTTTGTACTAGATATTCATCACTGATTCGTCTTCAGTAACATTTTCAACACAAAACAATAATTTAACTCGTACTGTCTTTGTGGTTTAAGTCAGCCACTACGTTGATTGTTCTTGACTTCGTCACTACCGTCCTCTTTTGGTTTCTTATTTCAGGGAAGTAAGATGCCATGAAAGCTCGTGCATTTACTATACAAAATATTACTGCTCTGAAATTTGTTTCCTTTGATTCCCTATGAAGCAAACGGCGGACGATTTCGTAGTGACTCTTTCTTTCATTGACTGCGACGATTTCAAGGGCAGGCATTGGAAAATGACTTACTCTAATGATTGGTAGAATAATTTGTTTACAGGGCTATTTCGATAAAAATTAAAGGCAATGACAATGACACACTATATTTTTTAATATTGTATGTCAAAGACGGAACGTTTCGAGCCTCAATCTATCTTAACACGTTGACTCCGAAGTGGTACATATGTGTACAATTATGTAAATTGTTCATTTACGTACCGGAATATACAAATAACATTTAAACTATTTTTCAACCTTTTCCGAAATAAATTTTAGAGGAAAAGGTAACACATTATGATTCAAGTGTATTCATTACACTTTTCAAAAAGGTTAAAAATGTATTAGAGCAGAAAAGCCGGTTTTTAAAAACGAATTCTTCTAGCCTAACCAAACTGACCGTAAGCAACCACACAATCGTAGTCAACGTGTTAACCTAGATTTCTGAAAGAAGAATTACAATCACTTGAATGTGTGAACAATTCGCAGTCATTTTTCTGCAGTCGATTGACTTGAATTATACTCCTTAAAAAGTCAACAGAAAATGCTAGGAAACACAGTTATAAAACTAAAATGGAAATTAGAGAGAGCCGAATCCATGTAAAATGAGGGTAAAATTGATTTGGCTGATGATGCTAGAATTCGCGGCGATTGGAATGCTATTGGAAAAAATCCTTAATTTTCAACCAATTTGTGTTATTACACAGTAACTTAAAAATAATTCGAACATACAAAATAAAAATCTAAAACTAAAGAAAATTTTAAGAATAGCTAGGTTAAAATGCAAATAAGCAAAAGAAACAAGGTATTGGCAGTTTCCGTAACATTGAACCGTAACACAGGCAAAGTTGAAAATGGAGGGAAGTGTGTGAATAAAATTCAGGAACTCAAATTTAATGTATGTGCACTTGACATATCGTTGAGAATAGTTTCATGTATGAATATAAATTCTCATTCTCTGAGTTTACTCATGGTAACGGTTCGACAAAAATTCAAATTTAAATTTTTATCACCTTGAGAATCAGAATAGGATCTAATTGTAGAATAAGAAGGGTGTTGCTGTCTGGCTCCAGTTCAATGGCTAGCGTCTGCATGCCTTGCTCGTGTAACATGTTAGAAACAGTTCATGGAACCACGATGCCGTAGATGTACATCGTGTACAACGAAATTTATATACAGGACAAGATCGAAGACACGTAGAAATTTTCTCGTTGTACTGGAAGAAAATGCAGTGGTTTAGTTATTAATGAAAATTGTTTGAAATATTTTGGAGAAACTCGAAAACGTCATAGTTAATAACTCGTACTTTTCTTTCCTTAGTAGTTTCTGGATTATAGGAACTAGAAAGAACAATTTTGCTTGGCAGTGGGAATTGTCATAGTCATATTTTTAGCTTAACAAAGTGCAAATTATAAATATTACCACGCTAAGTTATGATTGGAGAAGCCGAAATTCAATTTGCAAAACCCAATTCGACTCTCAAAAATGATAAATTAAATAATTCAATAATTTGACTTCATCTCATCTCAAGCTTTGCTTGTCTGGTTTTAGACCCCTAACAGGAGGATACAATTATTGTATCTATAGGAATTAGCGCTCCCAGGGGGAAAATTTGAGGTCCTGAGCTGAGAGTTAGGTAGGCCTTCTTTTTGTAAAATAGAATGTTTTTTGTTATGTTAAGGATCATCATTTTTTGGTTCAATGCTGTCCTGTTTTTCAGCACCACTGACTTTCTGATTCAACTTATAACTTTTTTTATAACCTTTCTTCATATGTAACAGTTTCTATACGCATGGGATCCTTTCCGGGAATACCCTTGTGAATAGATTCTACGTTGAATAGATTCTCCATACTAAATCAATCTTTGGTTTTAGATTTGCCTGTTGAAGGTAGGTTTGATTTCATTTTTCCCTTTTAGTATGTCAGTCGACGAGTATGGATTCTGGTATTGTAAATCGATTAATTTTTAAAACAGTGTGTCTCCCTATTTTTACTACCAGTTATTTCATTTAAAATTTCATAATGGAGATTTCTGTTAATTTTTAACGAATTATTCTGTCAATCGAATCCAGCAAAATATTTCTAAATTATCATTCCGTTATGGTCACTTTGAAGGTTTGTTCAGAAACCAGTTGAAGTTAGGTCGAGGCCCGAAATGTTCTCTCTGAAATGTAGAATTCAAAACAAAAATCCCGTGAGTCTTCGTCACTGCGCTAACATTATATTCTGATGACCTTGGCATAATAAGAGCTGATGAGTCAACAAAGCGAGAAATCTAATCGAAGACTTGAAATGATTGAAGAACGCCCGTTTCTTCCGTACTCGCTTGCAAGGGATATTTTCACGCTAAGCATAAACGTTCCTTGCTGGATAGGTACGGACTAAACGGGGTATTTCTGAATTAGGTTTCACTATTTCAACACGTTGACTACGTATTGGTGTATAGGTACAACATAAAATCAATTGCTCATTTACGCACCGGTGCAAATGAATGTCATTTCAGTTATTTCACTAATTTTTTGATAAATTTTAGTGTACGAGGTAAAACATAATTGTACTTTTATATTTTTTGGCACTTGCTAGAAATGGTTGATACGTATTCGAGCATTAAAATTAGTTTTTCTGGTCTGTTACGCACTCTCGTAACTTAATCAATTGAAACAACCGCACAAATGTTTTCAATGTGGTAATCAACAATTTTGCTTCGCTAAATTCAATTTAATTTTGGATTTTTTTTATCTATAGTTAGCTACCAGCTCTAATTCTGCGAAACATCAAGTGAGACCAGAAATTAAACACCAGTCAAAGGATTATTTCATCAAAAATTAATTCGAGTTGGCGTGGCTTTAATCATGATTTCTATTTCTGATTCAAGAAAATTATTTATCTAAGCTACAAAGCTTTAAAAACTTTGTTTTTCAATCAGTTCATCGCTAATTATATTGCTCAAGTATACATTCGTACTTCTCCTAGAAAGGGAATAAAATTTTTTTGACGAGGGTAATTCTTCAATGTTATTCTGTTGCAATAATAGTTGTATTCAATTTTATCAAAACGACGTTTCCAATAAACTACTATCGAAGTTTGATTCGTTTTTATACATTTACATATCTACAAATCTCTTGAATTTCAAATCATTGCCAACATGTGCAACATTTAATGGTCACCTTTCGAATCTTGAATTGTTCCCTTACATTGCTGACTCGCCGAGTAAAGGTAATAACTATGCATTGTTAGTTAAAGGCAGGATGACTATTGAGCTTGGCATGGTATTCGTAAGTCAAGTTGCGCGATATCACATGACACTGATCCAGTACCGCCAATGGTCAAATCGTTTAATTGTTTGAAGTTAACTCTGCAACAATGAAAAACTTTGAAATTAGTTGATTGTACGGAAGATATTTGCGCTTTTGCTCAACCATACTCTGGTACTGGTGAAAGATTTATACTGGAATTTTGAGGCAACAGCCCCACGTAACCTGGAGACAATGGGATATAATTAAGTACCTTGTTTGAATGCTTATTTTCTTTCAATCATTAAGCGCGATTATGAGCCACTTCATGTAGTTTAGAGACATTGCAATGTGCACTTCAAAAGACAAATATTACTGTTAACAATTATAGAGAATGAAAAATCGATTTACTATTGCAGTAATTTGAATTTGCTACCATTAAATTAGTATTTAGACATTTACGCGTCGCCTTATAATTTTCTGAATAAACATTGTGGTTATGTTTAGTACAAATAATTTTTAGATTTTTCCGTTTTTATTTTGTGAGGAAATTTTCAGTGCTTGATTTTAGCTTGTCAGCGAATTAATTTTGGAGTGTGTTCAAATATCGAAGTGACTTTGTGTGGTTTTAGGCTTATTCTGGTGGTAGGAAAAAAAGATCTTTTCAATAGAGGTGTAATATTCATCAATCGTACATGTTCTATAAAATTTGTCATTGGACAATGAAAATCTACGGTATTTACTACCAATATTAAAGTATCTTTTTCTAGTACAATTTTTCATGCAAGTTTTCCTTTTTGCATAATCTTGTGGCAGTATTTCAGTTAAAAATAAGAAATTCAGTTATAATCTTTAAAACTTTAATTCTGGGAGGTGAATTTCGATTACAAGTCACTCTCGATTTGTCTACTGCGTTGGGACTGGATAAATAGAGATGGTGGAGAAATCGAGGTACCACATTTGGTTTCAGAGAAAAAATGAACCTATTTTTTAATGTTAGGGGAAACTTTATGCTGCTTACGAATAATCATCGTAGCATCCTTACCCTAAAGGAGAAAATGTAACGAAAAATTCAAATGAATGAATTTTTAATGCTCCTGTTTCTAGTTTTTGTTTCTGATTTTTCTGCTATTTCGGGTTTTTACTTCCATAGGTACATCAACTTTTTTACTTGAACACATAGGGGTTGCCATATTGGCCCATATATCGAACCAACACACATTCAACAGATTAACAGATGAAAGAACAGTCTTGGTTTACAAAATGTATTTTTAATTTTTGTCTTCAAGGAATGTTGCAGAATAAACGACGAACGCGAAGGGTGGATAAATCGAGATGGCACGGACTAACGGAGGCAAACAAACTACTGTATATATATCGAGAGAGGGACTAATCGAGATGTGGATAAATCGAGAGTTACCTTTGCATGTATTTTTATTTGTGACGTTCAAAAAAATATCGTATTGGACATCTACATGAAGACAAGTGGCCATACTTACAGTAGATAGCATTTAAATTTTGCGATGCTCAATTGGTTGAAAATTAACTTTAAATTTAATCGCTAAAATTTGAAGAAAATTTTAAAAATTCTATAAAAGGAAAATTATTAACGAAGAAGAGTATGGGGTCTTAATATACAGGAGGCTGCATAGTGACAAAATACATATTATATTTATTAATATGTTGTATTAAACATATCGATACTAATCACATATTACTGCCATATTTCGTTAAATGTTGGCCACTAATTTTTGCTCTACTTTGGAAAGCCTCAAGTAAACCTTGTAGCACCTAGTTTCTATTGTAATGGATCAACTATTACCACGTACAAAATTATCAGGAATAAATGTGTGAGTGAAAGTAGTTATGAGAACCACATAAGAACACCGGTTCCTAAATTAAGAGAATTTTGTTTCTGCCACAGGAAACAACGCTGATTCCAACCCGATTAATTTCATATTTCTTACACGCGCCGTGGCCTTCCTTGTCTCCAGATCTGATTGCTGCTATTTTCTTCTTGCGGGGCTAATTGAACGGTCATGTTTGTTGACCTGCAGTGGGTATAGGATGTTCAATAAATTGACCTCATTAGGTTTGTTTGTCCTAGGCTATTAGGACTGGCGACCCCTGAAGGTGTACTATTTGGTTTATCTCGACAATAGATAGGCTTTCGAGCCCATTGTGCGTCTTCCGTTTTCATACCTCTTTGCTACCTCTTTTTTAATTTTTCTTTCTTGCCCTCCCTAATTTGTTTTTATGCGCAGGGTGTCCTGTGAGCGAACATACTTTGTGCATAGTTCCCTCGTTTTCTTAAGTGCACACTAAATGGTCCCTTCTCTTCGTTCTTTTGAGACTGCATTTGTTGGGGCTGGGAAATTTTAAATTGGTGTGAAAATGTCAATTATAATTATGAACAATAGTAAAGTTTATTGGGAACCCTCATGCCCTACTGAAATCGAAAACTATTCAGTAAATCAACTACATATCGTCAGAGATCTTAAGTAAAGTAAAAAGCAGAATTATTGAAGCAACATGTCTTTGTATTAGCATAAACGGATAAACAGTAGTCTTCCATAAAGCATTATATTCTATCCTCAACATATTGATGAAGCCTGAAGATCTCTTCCATGGTTTAGATTTATCGTAAAGAACTTTGTATATTCCATAGCTTTCTTGTTACGAAAATACCTAAGACTGAGTTTTTCATGCGCCAGTCTCTATCTCTCCTAAAGTGTATTTAAGTTTGGTTGTGGTTTTAATTAGACAATATCTACTTTACTTGGGTACTATATATATTACTGAACCTAAATGATATTGCTGATCTTTGATTAATGACGTGCGATAAATTTCCGCTGAAAACTTTTATTAGAAGATGGTAGTGGAAAATACACCCTGACGCATTTAAAGTAGAAATATTAATTGCAAATAATTTACTGACCACGCTTTCAATAGCAAATGCTTCACCCGCGGTCCTTTGAGCAATCTCCCCAGGGCATCGCATGGGCATTTCCCATTTTTCCTCTATCCGAAATCACCTCGGCAATTAATTTTTTCTAAAAGGTTCCGATGAAAAAACTGAATCCATAGAAATTTATTAGTGCCATTCTCTTGCAGGCATAAGCCAAGGAAGCTCATTCAGCCTTGAAAAATCGTCAAGTTTAGTTCAATGGATCCTTAATACAGTTTAACCCTCATAATTATTTTGATACAACTATAAGCTTAGTAGCTGGGTGTAAAATGAGTTTATTTATGACAAATAAATTGATGTTTCAATATCCAGAGCTTTTTTTAATTTTATGTTTAACTGACATCACTGCGTAGCTCTCGGCTTCGTACTTCAAGTTTCCATTTACTCCTTTATAATTATGGGTTGCTTCAACATTTGAGTTAAAATAAAGGTTCAATTTTTTAATCATTGATTTGTTTACATTCCGGCCATTTTAAATTTGTCTACTTGAGTTTACCCACGATTATCTCGGCTTGTTGTCCATAAGTGTATCTCATGACTAGCTCCAGAAGCCGAAATTATCTTCTCATCATCGTCATAAGGTAAATGTTGTTTGAAAAAACTCGAGAAAATGGTAGTACAAATTGATTAATTTCTGTACACATTACTTTCATACCACTGAATTCTTGAGAGAAACGGCCTATTACAAATTGGCTAAAAACTCGCCTTCCTCCTGTGTGAAGCATTTAGTTCTCTTGAGTCAACGAATTGATCACAGGCACGTCTGCCATGACTAATGCAATCCAACAAACCCTGACTACTAATCTTTTTCTTTGTGCTTCCAACTGCAGTATTGCCGCAGTAGCGTCTCTAGGTGCGTGCTAATTATGAGACAAAACTGAGAATACGCTGTGTAAATTATAAAAATTTATTTGTGAAACAAGTGTTCTACCGAGTTCTTTCGTTATTTTCTGACGTAACGCATTTTCTTGTTTGATCTCTCGAGTGCATGGCTATATGCGTGTGACCACCGCAAAATGAGCGTGATGGAGCGGCTGCGTCATCCGTCAGAGGTGTCGGTGTGGGCGCCACTCCCCCGCCATCACGCTAACGAGGCGCTGCAGCTCCGCCGCTGCCTCTCTCGCGTCACTCGCTGGACTGCACTGCGACTGCTTGCTTGATACTCAACTATATGGTGTCGTCTTTTGACGTATCATGAAGTCAACGCGTTTGAAGTTCATTTCCCTTCTCCAGTCTGCTGTGCTAAAATTTATTGATCAAATTAACTCTTCATGGAATATTGCATGGATGTTAACACACGTTGTCACTGATGTTTTGCTGTTCTTACACAGCATCAGTTACAATTGGAGTTGTCATGCCGTAGCAATGCTTCAGGAACAAAACTTTCTACATTTGCGTAGACGGAGCTAAATATATCATAGAAATATTATTTGCTGAATTCGAAAGACTCAAAACATTGAGGGTATTTCTGTTTTCATTCAAGAATTAAAGAAGTTAATTCAAGGAGTTTCACGAGTTAATTCTTCAATGATTTATCATTTGATTTCTGTTGCAGCTCTAAGCATTGCCACCGTTTTTTGTTGGAACTATTATTTCACTCATTTTTTTGTGAATAACCTTTTGGCGTAACGCTTCAGCTTAATCGCGCTGTGACTGAGAACGTCATTGAAAGTTTTGAACAGAATGTTTTCTGTGGTTTACAGTTAACTTGTTCTGTCTTCTAAAACTAAATTAGGGGAGAATCAATTTTGTCATCGATTTTGCATTGGTTGTTGATGTTACTTTTGATGAATTTCATTTTTATTGAGTTTTTCTGCGATTTGCTTCTACTCGTTTTTTCTTTGTTCGATCCGATGTCGAGACAACAGCTACAGCTTCTGCTTCCGAATGTCAAAGCAATAACTGACGATTTTTTCAGAACTTCCATGAGTTTCACAATTTTAACAGTCTCAGCTATGTCACAAGTTTTACATCGGGAAAAAGGTGCGATTTGATCGGGTTCAATTCTTTGCTCTAGCTTCAGACTAAAACGTTTGTTCATTACTGTACACGATAGAATAAAAAGCATCACGAAACCCGGGGTCTGGATTTTTGTCGAACACTTTCCTCAGGTGCCAGCTTCGCAGTTGTCTGCAAATCTTCCTCATGCCATTTCCTACCACGGTACCTGTGCTTCTCTATCTCTTCCCTAGCATGTCATTCTTATGAAGCTAATGAGTATTGTTCTCTGACAAATCAATTAGGTCTCCGCTAACGTTGTACAGTAATTGGTACATTTTGCAACAAAATGCTCTGGAATATCTGGGATAGGAATTTTTACTTCAAAAATACTTCATCAAAAAATTTTTTCAAATGATGGTGTTCGGGTATTTGACTGACACAGCGAAAAACTACGAATAATACTGTAGAACTGAAAATTAATGTAATTCTAAGTATTTTTTATGTACGATCTGTATGGACCCATCAACATTACATCTCTGAAAGGCCGTTGATTACATAGATTTTTTACGAACAATTTCTTTACGCTGTCGGTGGTAGTCGACCTCACTTCACCCACTTCGTCTGCGAACATCAAGCATAAACGGTCGCTGGGGATGCTACTGTACATGGAAACTCCTCTCGAAACAACGTTAAATCTTACTCGAAAATTAGTTCCATCTTAACCGCAGTTTCAATAATTTCTTGATGCATAGTTGCTCAATTCAAATGCTTTTGAAGAAAAAGCACGACTTCATGTTAATCGAATAAAACCTTTTTCGATGAAGCACTCATTGCTACATGTATCTCAGTGTTAAGCTCTAAGACTGAGATAACACCCATTCTTCAATATTTTTATTCGAAACTTGTCCTCGAATACTTTTTTGGACTTCGCTGATTTCGCGTACTCCAATATTGAATGAAATTTAAGACCATAAGGTACTCTACGCTCTGTGAGGTGATCCAAGTGTTAGAAAAATCAAAACAAATAATATAATTGACTTTTAAGGAAAGCAATATCGGGAAAATATTATGTACGATGACACATTACTAAAGTGTACGATGATACATTACTAAATTGTACGATGACACATTATTAAAGTGTACGATGATACATTACTTAGCATCGATAGTTTGAGGGTGATTTGAGGATTGTTTTAGTATATTATGTTAGATGCAACATTTAATAAATAAAGTATTTGTTTAGTTAAAATTTATCATGCTATCCTTCTCTCCTTGATACTTTTTATCAAATTATTCTATGAAACCACTTTTTGATTCATTGACCGCTTATATTCGGTTCTGAAACAGTTGACAAACTAAAATTAAGCAATCTTTATTTATTTCGTGCATCATCTAGACAATGCAGCTTTCATTAAAACTATGGCGTTAAGAGAATGTTGCTTTGTCTCCCTTCCTATGCCGCTCCACACGTAATAAACCGTAGGCTTCAAACCACTTCAGTAGCCAGAAATTTGATGTGTACTTTTAAAGGATATACACATGCCAGCTGTTATTCCATTCGTTAATTTTCTGATGATGATCGATGCTTTTTCGTCAGAGAAAAACCAAAGTGTGCCATGTTCGTCACATTTTTTTAAAATTTCTAATGTAACTGTTTAGAATGCAAGAGACGGGTTCCCTGTTTCTTCGCTTAAATGAATTGACCTTTCTTCAGTATGTACATAAACTTTTATCTTATGTCCTGATATACCACAGTGCTGATAGTCCACTCGGATACCTACAGTAGAGTTCTTTGGTAATGATCCTCATCGATCTTCCGAGGTCGTCATCGATAATGTTTTGAACATATCATATCCAGTAGCGGCCAAAAGATAAGGGTTAGAAATAATAAACATAATTAAATACAATGTATTAATTAACAACGAAGTGAACAGGCAGGCTATCCTTCGTATATCTATGTATGTATTACACATACAACTGACAATTATTTCAATAAAATATAATACATATTCAACGAGTTATCAACAAATAATTAAAGTATCTTCAAAATTGCCGTGGCCACAAGTTCAGGATCACTTCAGAAAATGATGTAAAATGGAAAAATTTCAGAAAGTGACCAAGTTTTTATTCATCTAGAAGAGCTTACATACAATATTGTTACGTTTTTTTAGGTCTAATATAATTAGAGTATTAATTTGACAAAATAGCAGCGTGTAATCGAAGGCTGGTGACTTCTCATAAAAAACAAAGGATTGTGGCTCTTCACCAAGAGGGCAATACAAATTCAGAGATAGTAACTAACATAGGAAGGTCGAAAAGTGTTGTGCTGCGAATTGTTGTCAAATTTAAAGCATCATGATCGACGACGTCAAAGTCTAAAACTGGTAGACCTCGCAAAAAAGTTTAAACAATACAAAGGCAGGACCGTCTTATGGTGAGTTTGGCAATGGCAGACAGATTCAAGAGTGCTGTTGAGATATCTCGTGAGATAAGCTCAACTTTTGCAGTAACTGTTTTGCGTAAACGGTTTCTCGCAGGTTGCCAAGTGCTGGATTGCATGCTCGGGTACTGTCAGTGAAATGTTTGATTTCCAAGAAAAATCAGAAAGCCCGTCTTCGCTTGCTGAAAAACATGTTTGGAACGACAATCAGTGGGAAAAGGTTCATTTCAGTGATGAATCTAAATTCAATGTTATTTAAATGGCAGGGCACACTTTCGGCGAAAAACTGGCTAAAGATCATCGGTTGCATGTGTGAAGAGAACGGCTAAGTTTTGAGGAGGCAGCGTCATGGTGTGGGAAATATCTGCTGCAGGCCGTAGCCGCTGTGTTAGTTAACGGGGACATGTTAATGCTGAAGTCTACCAGCAGATTCTATCATAAATGCTCTTCCAATTCTGCGCTCTTCTTTGGTCCAACGTCCTATTTTTGTGCATGACAATGCGCCCTGCCACACTGCAAAGAAGGTGAAAGCCTTCTTGAGTGGTGAAGGAATTGATTTGACGGACTGGCCAGCACAAAGCCCGGATCTCAATCCAATAGAAAACGTTTGGAAAATTATTGGTGATCGGGCAAAATGGAAAAATCCAAAAACCAAGGCGACCTCTGGGAAAATTTAAAGATCAATGGAACAATCCAACACCTTCATTTATGAAGAATTTAATTCGATCATGTGGTAGAAAATATCGGAGTCATCAATAGTAAAGAGATGTTCACAAAATATTAATCTCTATTGGTTGTCTATTCTAGTTCTTCAATTTTACATCGTTTTCTGAAGTGACCCTTAACTTTAGGCCATGACAATTTTGCAGATACTTTAATTATAAGTTGATAACTCGTTAAGTATTAAATATTTTGTTGTAATTATTGTCAGTTATAGGTATTATACATACCTAGATATGTGAAGAATATCTTGCCTGTTCTGTGTTATTCATGTATAAATTGCAGTTAATCCCCTCACGAGGATAAAATTATTGTATCTATGAGAATTAGCCATCCCAGGGGGATTATGTGAGGTCCTGAGCAAAAGGTTAGGTAGGCCTTCTTTTGTTGAAATAGAATAGGTTTTTTGTTTTGTTACGGACCCTCTTTTTTCGGTTCACTCCCTGTCCTGTTTTACAGCCCCTACTACTTTCTTCTTCAACTCTTACCTTGTTTCACGAACTTCTTTCTTAGCGTACTGTTTTAATGCACCTTGTGCGTAGATTCCGCGTTCCTGTAACTCCATACTAAATGATGCCATTATCCTTCCTCCTTTTGAACATCTTTGTTGTGGTAAAGGGAAGCTAAAACTTTCTTATAATCAATCAATTGTACTCAATTATATTTGTTAATACTGACCCTTTTATTTTGGCCGCTACTGTATATTCTGGTGTTTTTCTGGCATTAGAGCGTTGAGAATGTTTTCCCTCTTTGCTGCAGGGGACACATTGCCATCATATCCCTCTCGCACCAACCAAACTTTATGAATAAATAAGCTGGCAACATGTAAGAGCAACCGATTTGTAAATCGCTATGTTTGCACTAAAGCAACTATAACTGATTGTATTTTCATTTCTTGGAGTAAAATCTTACCCTGAATATCTGATGAATGTTTTTTCAAGTACCTGAAATATGAATGATTCGCAAATTACATGAAAAAAAGCATTCACACACTTTCTTAAAGCAAGTTTTCAAGATATGATTTCTGCAATTTTCGAGAGCTAAATTTACCAGAATTTCGTGGAAAAATCTAAGTGGCAAATAAAGGAGTTTTTAGGGTTAGTTTTACATCGCCTGTCTGAATGCAGTACAAGGTGCTCGATGTAAATTAAGTTTTCGGAAAATCTGAAATGTCGTATTACCTTAGCGCAAACTGCTAAAATGAGCTATGAGAATATATTTAAAATCTAAACGTTTCTTCAAGCACTGTAGCACATTGTAAAAAAAATGGAAGATAACTGGGACTACATAAACTTTCTAATATCTTTTACTCTACTATAGACTTGTGCATTAACCTGACGGGCCAAAAAAAAGGTGCATTCCGTTTTTACCTAGTATATATAATTTTTATTCGTTTCAGTTCATTTGTTTCAGTAACGCTGTACATGGCCACATTTTAGAAGGGTTTATCAAGTAGCGAAGGCGTGTTCCAACATGTGCGTATAGAATCTAAATTTTCATATACGTCGGAAAAGTGCAGGCCCGTGGAAAGAGTCTCCTAGCATTTATTCGGGACACATCATTGGGTTTCGCGTTATTGCAGAACTAACTCAAGACATCAATATAGTAACAAATCAATATAGAAATCAGACCCATACTGAGAACAATGGCAAGCTCGAAACAAGATGGCCAACTCGCTTCATCTTGTGAAAATTGTGGAAGGCCTAGTACTCAAGATTAGGGAGTACGATGCTCTTTATAGAGATTGGTGAAGAGTAATCAGCGTTCATTAACGTAAATGATAACTAGAAAGTTTTGTGAAGGCCCTAAAATAATTTCTCGAAGCACATTTCGCTGAAAGAAGGTGAAAATGAACGCAAGTAAACTCAAATCCACCAGGAAGCCATTAGCGTCAGCAGCAAATCGAAGAAAGCGTTCGTTATTTGCTCAAGAACACCGAAATAGGACTGTTGAGAATTTGGAGCACCCAATGTTGTTCGATTAGTCCAAAGCTACCCTCTCCTGAACGACAGTCTTTGGGAATGCGTAAGGTCCCGAGCTAAAGATTCGACAGACCTTCCTTTTGTTCAAATAGAATAGTTTTCTTTGTAACGGACCATCTTCAAGAAAAGGGTTCTAAAGGCAGGGCAGGTTCGCTTTACCAGCAAGAATTATGTGATCATTTTGGTTATTCATTGCCAACCAATGGTCAATGTTTATTCCCCTGTGAATTTGCTGTGTTCCAAGACGACAACGCCCTTTTTCACACATTTCGGATCATTCAGGACTGGTTTTATGTGCATGATCGAGGCTGATTTGTAGCATCTTCCCTAGCCTCCACAGTCACCAGAACTCAATTTCGTTGAACCTATATGACTAACGTTGGGAGAAAATGTACGTAATCGCTATACACCTCACTCATCGTTACCTGAACGAGCCTCTATTTTGCTGGAATAATAGTATGAGATTCACCTCAAAACGGTGCAATACCTGTATCCGCCCGTTCCCAGAAGGCTGCAAGCTGGTTTGAATGCGAATAGTTTTCCAGCGAAGTGTTAGGCATGGTCCTATGTTTTTTAGTGTTACTTAATTTATGTCCTGCCTCTATATGTATGTAAGAATAGTTTCCATGTCCTGTGTGGTTTAATTTACGTGTTATGATTTATTTACTCAAAGTTGAGAGGAAAGCAATACTGGCTGTTTAGGTGGACAGTTACTTCCCGCTTGCCTGAGTTTAACTGAAGCGTTTTTAAAACTGACTAGCTTTTGTAGAACGTATCTAGAAGTTTTAGTAAGTTCTAAAGTTCTTATACTCTTGCGTGATATTTTTATAAACTTTGTCGTTGGGAAGTTGAAAGCAGAGTAAAAAGAATAAGTGTATATCTATTCTCATGCTCCTCGAAATAATTACCGCTTGTTTTTCATTTTTCTCCTGATGTATGGTAATACCTCTGTTCGTGTAAAATCAGATATTTAATCAATTTACCTCACTGTTTGGAATTTCATGAAGCATTTTCCCACCAAGTTTTATTCTACTGAAATGTTTCCTTTTGTTTCGAGTACGAACAAGTGTTCGTTTGTAATTTCTTCAACACTGCCCTTTGTTTTAAAAAAGTTGATGAAGGCGAAAGAGTAATAGAATATTTACAAATGCATATGGAATGCTCCCCTCAGTAAATTTGAATTGCGCAACTTCGGCAACTTGAGCCAAAGTTTGTTTCTTGGTAGGTCCGGTCTAGGCCGAGATGACTAATTTACTCAAGAGGAACTGCGCTGCAAAAATAAATTGGGTTCACGCAAGCAAGGATGGTTTGCATTCGCCTCTTTGCTAACTGTTGGAGCGTCTGAACTTTGATTGCAGCCCTCGAAATGCTTTGTTTCATTTTCAACTTGGCTTCTTTTGTTTTAGAAACTCATTTCGTATTCAGTCAGTTCTGTACGCCACTTGGAAGAAATAGTTTACTTCAAAGCCATTCCCTCGAAGGAAAGTTTAAGTAGAAAACATTCTTCAGAAGCAAAATGCATTGTTGATATAAATAATTTTTCATGGAACATTGCGGCTAGAAACTTGAAACTTCCAACTCAAGTCATATTTGAACCTTTGACTTCAAAAATGTTCAGTGAAATCGACTATATTATAAGATCTTTAGTATTAAGTATCTTATTATGAGAAGAGAGCATTACTGAAATAGACAAATTTATCGACCATTACGGCCTCAAACTGTAAACCTCTAACTCGAGTCATGTACGTCCGTTTAAAAGTGTTAAATGAAATCTTTGGTACAACCTAAAAGGCCTTCAGTATTAAGTATCTTATTACGGGAAGCAAAGGGAGCAGCAAATTTTCGTTCTGCATACGGTGAAACACGCGGGATTTTTTAAAGTTATGTATTATGTCTCAAGAAAAATACCCGCTGAAGCCATTCACCGTAGTTAGTATGACTCGGACAATCTTCATTCTTGAGAGAGTACAAGATGCAGACAAAGCGTGCTCTGGTTTGTTGTTTGTTGCGTGGAGCTCTTGTTCCGTCATACGAAGGTGGTTCGATGAGTACTTAGCCTACAAAAGAAAAACGAAAATTTTGGAAAAATGGCAATTTATTTCTCAACAGTCTCCTTTTTAGCTCCTTTTAGCTTGATACACTTGAAATGCTTCAACTTCTTTAACCCGCCTGAAATATGTTTTCTCAAGGTCTGTAAAATAGGCCTCCGTGGCGGCAATGACCTCCTCATTCGACTCAAATTTCTGTTCCGGCGAGTGACTTTTTCAAGTTTGGAAACATGAAGATCAAGTGTTCTGGAGAATCTGTAGAATACGGTGGATGGGGCGGCAGTTCGTAGCCCAATTCGACCAATTTGGCCGTTGCGAGGGCGAAGGTGTGCATCGGTGCGTTGTCATGATGGAAGAGCACTTTTTTCTTCGCCAAATAGGGCCGTTTTTTTCTGCAATTCGGCGTCGAATCGACCCAATAACTGGGCATAGTACAGCTCTGTGACCGTTTTGCCCTTCTCCATGTAGTCGATGAAGATCACACCTTGTGAATCCCAGAAAACGGTGGCCATCACCTTGTGGGTGGGACAGTCTTCGCCTTCATTGGAGCACGTTCGCTCGGTGAAGACCACTATTTCGACTGTTCCTTGGTCTCTGGTGTGTAACAGTGGATCCATGTTTCGTCGACGGTCACGAAACGGCGCAGAAACTCAGGATTGAGCTTAAACAGCGTGAAACACTGCTCTGAAGTGGTCTCACTGTTGCGCTTGATGTCCGGAGAGAGCAAACGCGGCACCCATCGCGCCGACAGCTTTCTCATGTTAAAATTTCATGCCGGATGTAACCCAGGCGGTCTTCTGAGATGCCTACTGTCTCAGCTATCTCGCGCACCTTCAATCGGCGGTCAGCCAAGACCAGATCTTGAATTTTTGTCATGTTATCCTCCGTGGTAGCCGTTTTCGGGGTCGTGGAAGGGCTTGGCTCATCAAAAACCGACGTGCAACCGCGTTGAAAATCGTTAAACCAATTTTTGACGGTCGCCATCGGAGGAGAAAAGTCGCCGTACACAGCATCCAAGCGGGCTTTGATTTCGCTGCGCGATTTCCCTTCCAAAAACAAGAATCGAATCACCGACCGATATTGATCTTTTTCCATTTTTCTAAATTCCGCGGACACGCAAGCTTCCATGCACAAGCATTCAAAACAAAACTACTAGTACGATTCGGCTGAATTTCGATAATAGCCGTCTACGAGAATGTACTACACGATAGCAAATTTCTCTTGAGATTGTGGCCCCATCGGGCGGTGAGGCTAAGTACTTATCGGACCGCGCTCGTAGTACTTCTCCTGCTCGAGTGTTGTTGAAATGGCCATTCCGTGTATGTTTCACGTTAATATAATGCAAAAAAATGAAAGTTCAAATTGCTATTTCAAATTTTTTTCGTATTCATGCTCTCCACTACCGCATTCTCCAACCATTGCTTTACATGGACATACATCAACGCTGCAGCTCTCCAGAGTTCACAGATTTTTCAGTTAAAAGTAAATTTTTCAACCAATATATTTTCCCAAATTCAACACGGAAAACTAAAAAAATTTAGTGATGAACAGAGTTTATTCGAAATGTTCATATTTTCAAATAATTGTAGGAGTAATACTGACAGAAAAAATCGGGAAAGTGGAATATATTTCAATTTTTAAACATCTCGGATAAAAAAATTATGTTTAAAAGATTATTTGTACATACTAGAGTACACGTCCCGCGAAAAATGACGGGATTCAATATCTTTCTTGAACAAACTTCTAGGTGTGGATGACAAACAAATATATCCATCCTAACGGCACCCGTGATGTTGTTGCACTTGCTCACTGGTGAAACTCGCATCACAGATACGGTTATTATGGCTATCCTTATGAGTGTGACAAAGAAATGGAAGAAGCGGACTGCAAAGATATAAACCAAGGGTATTATTAGGCAGTAGCAGGACCCGTAGAAATTCCACGGAAAATGTCATCGTTAGGCTTGGTGGACCCGTGAAAAAATTCTGTCAATATTACCTACCCTATGCTAACCTATCCTAATCTAACCAAACCTATCCTAAACGAACATATCCTGATAAAATATCAAACATATCAATGCATGTAAAGGCCATCTTTTAATGTTATACTGAGGAATTCGGTATCCATGATACCGCAAACTCAGACACCCTTTGTTTCTTAAGAAGCGGACACCAAACAAATATATATATAGAAATATATAAGTAAACACACAACGGGTATTATTAGGTTAGATATTATACTTTTCTACTGCTGAAACACTAAAAGACGTTTCTTCCAATGTAATCAAATAATTTCATTCCTCTTCTTACTTCCTGTCTCTGAGCAACTCAACGTCGCTAGTGCAACGTTCTAGCATCGGACTTATTAATACAAGCCTACTCATTAGAACCATATATGCATTCTGATGAAATACAGTGTCTCTTAATGAAGGTAGCCAACTTTTTGGGGACTGGCTGGGGATGACACATGGGCAATTCTAGATTTGGAGGTTGCAATTTCTATACGCCTTCAGAACTTCGTGCCCATTTTTATTCCTTCAGTTTTCCTGCCGTATTCACTATCTCTCTGTTAGGCCCCGCGCCAGTCTGGATATTCTCGCCTCTTTAGAAATAATGTTCGTCAAAATTTAATTCATGTATCATAGATACTCGCCAAACCCCCTTCAATCCGGCTTGTCCGAAATTCGAGAGCGGCTAAATTCAACTGGTCCGCTCCCTGGAAT
>JACJUY010001836.1:116985-127713 GCA_014220935.1 Platorchestia sp. MABIK | reverse complement strand
TTTTTTTTTTTTTTTTCTATAACTGCATAACTGCATACTGCAATGCCAACGTTTGGAATGAACAATGCGAACTTCAAGGGAAAAATTATTCGTTTCCGTTTTCTACAACTTATGCCACGGAAGATAAAGGACAATTTAATACACATATTTCTGATAATTTGGGTGATCGGATAACAAATCACAAGTTTTAGTAAATAGTTCATGTTTAAGAACTTGACTGTTCCAGAATTATTTACGAATCAGCGGTGCCAGACACTCAACACAATTTCTTTGTTCAAAAATTCTGAAATAAGATTTTTTCTTCCTATGAGGGAGTCAATAATGTCTATTTCAGGTCGCCATAGATCTTTCATTTTTTTATAATCTCAAATGTTGTAATGCATCCATTTTCCAACTTATTAAATAGTCTACGTTTGAATAGCACCGACCTCTTGTCAGTGTCACAAGACAACTTTAGTCCCTCGTTAATTAACATTAACAAGGAAGACTCAAGGCTCGGGTTTGAGGAATTGGTAGCATCTCCACGACATGTAATACACACGAGAATACAAGCTATAAAAATGCAAGAAGACATGGAAAACATATTAATGATTACAAATTACAAGAACACAAAATTATTGAGGTACTTAACGAGTTGTAGAAACCCAACTTACGTTCGCGATTTTCAGTTCGCTTTCTTTTGATGTGAAATCCATTTTTCAGCATTCAGGCTCAATACCCAAATTTTCAATAAGAAACTATATTTCCAAAAATACATCCTAATACATATTGCATGATGTTACCGTACAATGCGACATATGATCAGAGCCTGGTGCTGCATTGATTGACAATTGACACGCCTAAATTCTACGCTCATGAAAAAAAACACATATCCTAATGATTGGCAATAATTGGAAACAATTTGGCCGGCCAAATAACCCCTCTACAAATTTAAACATTCACAATTGATATCAAAATAACATAACACATCCTACTATGAGTGTCTTCTCAACGGTATGCGACACAATCACCATACCCCTGTACTATTAAATTAGACAACCATGATGAATGTAAACAATCATGACCTCCTCAGCCACATAGAACAATCACGCTCCAAATGCACACATAACCAGACACTTTACTGCAATTTCCAGGAATCGAGCTTCAAGAGAGCACTCCATATTGACGATACACAGTTCATGTTGACGAGACTTCAGCTCGTGTTCCGAGCAAATATTCCAGCTGACGCTCCACCACTGGAGCGCTGGTGGACGCATTGATCGGTTACTCTGCTACGTAGACTTGCTCTTGGGTCTTCTTAATGTCCCACCGTCTGTAAATTCAAATTTAATCTACTTATTTACTTTTCACAGCAGAATTTTATTAGCATTTATTTTCCGCGTTATTTCAAGAAAATATAACACTAATCTTTGACTGACAAGCTTTTTAAACAAATTCCTAGCGACATGAGTTTCCTCTAGCAACTCACCCCTTCCTCAGAGTATCTGTACGTATCATTTAGCTTCTTTTTGGCAGTGTAGATCTTGGCTTATCATTTTAAAGTTCTCTCTGAAAAACAGAAGAAAGAAAAATTGCACTTTAATGGGCTGTAATGTAGCGTCAAATTTTTATTCTCAATTTACATATTAATTTCAAATTTTCTTCAAGCACTTTTCTTCATCGCAAACGTATTTGCGCTTCACCGTGACACGCACGACGGTTTCGTAAGTCGAACTGACTTTCCTCACGCCTAAGACTTTCCCTGTTGATCTGTTCTTTTCGTCCTCTCAATACAAGAACCAATAATATGTTAATAATTTTAGAGCTGTTCATAAACTCCGCCTCATTCTGAACGTGGCTGTTCTCATTGGTCATAAGGACGCTGTTTTCTCCACCGTTTTAATATTCAGGCTTGAAACCTTTTCTTGAAGAGCTTAACGTCCAATAATTTTTTCTTGTATTTTCGCCCGCGCGGTTTATGTCTCAAGCTGCGAGGTGTCGCAGTCCAAGCAATCGTGAGCGTCTAAATCACCCTGTGCCTCTTCGAGGGTCTGTCATAGATCACCCTCTTAGACACATGTTCTTGAGACTATCGTATGCTTCTCGAAAGCTGACCACGCAGACAACACAAGGCACACAAACCGCTGACACAACACAACAGCACATTCTGTTGGAAGTTTTATTATGCAACAAATTTTTGCCCGAAAGAATTTCAATAAATGCTATAAAACTACGGGGTAAACTTGCACTAATTTTTCAAAACAACTTGAAATAATATAAAAAAAATTTAACCATAAAGCCATATATTTCTGAATAGTTTCTGAATAGTTTGCGACATCAGTGATCAAATTTGCAAGACAAAGGAAATGAAACTCAACAGCGCAGTGAAATTTATTAATATGACATTCTCGTTTGATATACTTCAGCGTTATGGATCTCAAAATTGAATTCGTCAGTTTTGAGTCTAATGTGTCCAATGGAAACCAGACACTTACATTCATCTGTGTCAACAGGTGCAACCAAACAGAAAAATTATTGTAATAGGCATAATATTGCTAAAGTGTTTCAAAAGAAAGGAACTGTGTTTGAAATATCTCGAAGATATCGACGACAAACTTTCTGGAACCAGAACCATGAATAGATAAAAATAAATCAACATCTTCAACGAACACCGGCAAGAACACTGGTTTAAACTGTTGATTTTTTGAGGATCTTCCAACAATCGACTCAGCCTTTAAGCTATATCGTCAGCATTTGTATACGTGTTCAGAACGCAAATACATCGTTCCCTTACAATATTTTCAGCAGAATTACAGGCACGTCTGCGAGACTTGCATTTCTTGATTCGCAAATGAAATTACATAATACCTAAACTTTGTCGCCTACTACTGAAGAGTATCATCATCAACGAAAACAATTTCGTTCCTCATGTTGTGAGTGTGTTACTAGTTGCGAGAAAAACAGACTAATATAGACTTGGTTAAGAAAATACTCTATGCTGACGCTACATTTTGCTAGCGTCCAGAAGGGTCGAGATCACTGAAGGGAGACGCATAAAGAGGCCCGTGAGTTCTTCAGAGCTTCAGTCATTATTCCGAAAGTTCAAGTCATCGAAGCCGCTCGAGTGCCCTCGTTTTCTTTTGTAGCAATTTTCTGTCGCAGACAAACTTCGAAAACGAACGTAACTGTCGCCAAAGTGAGGCCTGCTCGGAGGAAACAAACGTTAGATTCAAGCTGTTTCGCTTCTAATCAACAGAGAATCGATGTAGACTCTTTGAGAAATTTTGAGATGCTTGTAGAATTTCAGGGGGCTGTATACTTTCCATTTCTAGAGAAAACTTTCGTATGAGGAGGGTCAAATAATCCAAAGATTATGTCCTATTATTCTATTGGTTCATCAAGCTACTTGCAGTTGCCCCAATTTCCCACCAGTTTTTCTTCAAAACTGCATGTAGCTTAAAAAAACAAAATATCTCGTAGGAATAATTTGGTTCTTACTGTTGTGCATTTCCACTGCCCTCCACTACTGTTCATGCATTCTCCAGTGTATTCCACACCATAATCTTGTTTCATTTTTATTGGGGCGAGAACTTCACAGGAGCTATACTAATGAAGCTGGCTAAATTACCGCCGACGTAGAGGAGGAATACGCCGTAGAAATCCCACATTTCTAAAGGCCTCAGAGTTCTCGCTTCTTCGGTCGCTTCTAGGCAGCGAGAGATATTCTTGAGCCACTTGCGTTCAATTTTGTCCAAAATTCCGCTTTCACGCAGCTTCTGCAGCCTGAAAATCAGCGCGCGGAGGTAACGAGACAGACGTGAGACAGTTTAGGGTGATGAGACAATAATAATCCAAAGCGCTGATGACTTTAAGAACTTACGACTACATTTTGCTGGTGCCTCGCACTCTCTTTTGGAAACTACACAGCGGTAGGATAGCAACATACGTGACTTACCGGCAATGGCATGCAAGCTGTGAGATGTTTCGGGTAATCCTAACTTCTTACCAAGGAACAACTGCAGCAAACGCTAACGAGAAAATCCAACTTAAAACTTCTGTTTTATGTGGTAGAACGGTTTAATGAAGAGGCTCCATTCTCACAAGAGTTTTAAAGACGTCGAAAAAGTTACACTCATGGAATAGAATACTACTACTGCACCACCACAACGTTACTGGCCACAACAGCACTGCTGCACTATAGCACTACAAGAGCGCTGTAGTGCAGTCTGATACAACAATGATGAAAAGACTATGTTATTGTGTATACATAATTATATCTATATTATTGTGTTCATTTAATAAAATCTATGTTATTGTGTTCATGTAATTATATCAAAAGCTTACCAAACTTGTAAAAGACCTTTTGCTGATGGCGTACGCTAAAATTTAATTATCATAGCATGTGCGTGCGGAAGAAAAGCGTGCACTCATGACTCATCTGCATTTCTTAAAACACCTGTTACAAAACACCTGAACAGCACCTGTTACAAAACACCTGAACAGCACCTGTTACAAAACACCTGAACAACACCTGTTACAAAAACTATCAGACTAAATCAATTACACACAAATTCTCACTTTGGATCTCCAGCAACCCTAAAGTATACCGATTGTTCAAGTTTTGATTTCAATTTGTTTGAATTTTGAGAGTCACTTCAGTTTCTCAAAAGTATAAAAAATGCATTTTTAAAGTAAATCTTTCTGTAAATGTTATTATTGTTCCTCATTTATTGATTTCTCATCCATTTGTACATTCCTCATACGCATTGCACGTTCTCGTTCAGTGCACGTTTACTTGTACTTTAAAACAGACTCAACACAAATACTTTTTTGTATTCGAAAAGTTAAATCGAAATAATAAACCTTCCATGGGCGACACAGTTGGTCAAAATGTGAATTACGTTATCTTAACTAAATCTTGATTAACTGAATTTTTTTCAGCGACCACGAAACATATATTTATGTGCGATGCGGAGCGTGGGCCATGGAGTTGAATGAATTACTGAATGTTAAATCGAGGGAGGAGCGGCGAGTTCTTCGGGAACCCAACAGCGAACCACGCAGTCAGGTATGAGTCCTTCAGTGCCAGAGGACAAGTGCGAGTCTGCAAATGGGAAGTGAAAACACATCACTCCATATTGTTACTTCTAAGTCTCAGATGACCTTCAACTAAGAGCAAACCAAACAGTGTTGTTGGAAATTCACATGACTCTCATAATCATCGGTGGTTTCATTCTCTGAGCTATGCCTGTCACACTTAATTTAGGAGATGGTAGCCGTTTTATTTTCTACTTAGTATCGTGCTAAAAAGATCCTAAACAGGTCATTTACAATTTCTAAGTGTTTTGCTTATATATCCCTCCAGCTCACAGATCTGAAGAGAACTGCTCTCGCGGCTTGCTACTTCCCATCAACGCATGTAAAGCATAATTTTTCGATGCACTCTCTCGACAAACCTGAGCGAAAATGATGTTTATGGCTCCGTAGATGGAACTGCGAGAGGCAAGAACCGCGTAGTGCTCCTCCATTAATAACTGTAGAGTTTTCGTGAAGTTATCTTCCTGCATCCCGATATTTGCGTTCACTCTTCCCAGGGTCGAGTCGGGGTTTGCTTCCTAGTGATGGTGGAAAAATCAGAACACATCCGTGTGAGCCAATCGCAATTTGAAGCAATTTTTGACTCTGCAAAATTATTTTATTCATCGGAGTGTTTTGGAAAATAAACCCTTCCCAATCAGTGTGAAATTCAAGAACCTGGGAAAATAGTAAGAAAGTGTTCAAATGCAACTATAATTAATGACCACTTCAAACATATTCAAAATTACCTCCCAAGTAGACTACTTATTTATGAGGTTCAAGAATCATTTTAGGCCAAATCATTCGCAGAAATTTTAACGTACTGTCACACACAATCAAAAATCAATTCGCAGATCTTAACCTGTACACATGATCTTAGCTAGCAGACATTCAATCATAAGTTAGTATTGCCCTTATTACATTCATGTATTTCTTTCACGAAGGCTTCTTTGTTTTCCTTTCTCGAATGATAAGTAAACAGATGAAACATGTTGAATGAAGGAAATTATTCATTTTCATTTATAAGGCGAGGTTTTTCCGACCTATTTTCGCCTAAAGAAACCAAACATTTTTTCACTCCAACACTCACACATCTAACAATTTTGCAACTGTAGGTAGATGGTTTTCTTTGAGATTTTGCGGACCCTTAACATCGCGGCTGGAGTAGGATCAATTTTCGGAGCCGGACAGAAACACTAGGACGCACCTGGAGTGCGGTGTGAAGGAACGAGCCGCGCACGACCAGGTAGGGCATGGGGCGCCTGGTGACGAGCTCCTCGAGGCTGCTGAAGGGCTCAGGGACCCTCGGCAGCACGAGCATGGACATGAGGAAGGTCTTGTACATGGTGCCGAGGATGAGCCAACTCGCAATCATCGTACCCATCAGCACGCGACTCACCGACAGACGCCGGTCTCCCTCTGCAGCTGCACGGATGAAGTAGATTTGCTTCGATTCTCTTCGCAACATCGGAATTTGAGAAGACAATTTTTGAGTACGAATTCGAGAGAGTAGGATACCGCATCTTAACACTTGTGGAATTATGATTTGCGCTGATGTATCAGAAGTTGCTGAGTGGAATAAAATTCAATTATATTTTGAAATACTAAATCAGAAGCCTTATCACTCAAGTAGGGTATGGTTCTAAGGTTAAAAATATTTCTCTATCTGCTATAGTAGTGAAAAAGCCTCGTGGTGTGAAGAGTGAGCATTTCAAGACAACGTCATGTTGAATTAATAAATGCAATACTCGCAGAAGAAAAAATGTTCGTCAGATGTGTTTCCTTCAACATGTGACTGAGAATTCTGGACAGTTCTTATTTCAGTGAAGATCTGATAATGAAACGTCACAAGCTGCTAAATTAAAAAGAAAATCAAATTTTTTCATTTGATAAGAAATTCGAACTGAAAATAGAAAAGCTATCATTTGTAGCATACTGGTTTATCAAAAGAATGTTCAAAATACCTTAGTTTTAAATGGCACTTGAAAAAAGAGACTGTTCAAAAATTACACCAAAATGCTATATGCCAAAATCTTGTGAACTGTAAAATTAAACGATCAATAAGTTGTGTCTACAGCAGGCTTTAATCAAGTTAAAACTTGAAATTGATGCCGAGGAACAAGTACTGAGCAACTTACGCTTGCTCAGCATGAGCCTCAGAACTGTGAAGAGGACAGTGATGACGTCACGCATCACGGATTGTCGACCGATGTCCCTGAAATGTCACGAAAATCTCCTTTGTTTGAAACTGTGTGGGCAAATTACTTATTTGGGGGTTATAAATCTTAATATCCAGCACATACTTGAGCTTTTTTATTCTGACTCACTAGAAACACATGATTGTTCCTAACACCTTCTTGCGAAATTTTATAGCTCAACAACCATTTATGTTTAAGCCTTAAAAACAACGATGAGGTGAAAGTAATGTAAATGCATTTTATATGTAGCTTCAAGTTTGTTTGGCTTTATTCAAATTCTAATACATGACTTTCATGATATAATAAAAAATCGATGCTGCAATCATATCCCAAAGCCGAACCTTTATGAACCAAAAGTACTAACTAAAAAAAAAACTGGATAAACAAACAACAATGTGGCTTCCCTGATGAAAGAGAGCGATATATGGAGAGCATTAAGTAACGTGATTCAATATCCTTTTGAGCAAAAGCGAGTTTACAGATGTTTCCCATTTCACTCAGAAGATCCCGCGACCTGAGGAAGAAACCATACCTATAAGGAGCGTAGGAAAAGTCGGGTGCTTGGCCGACGATGTTTTTTTGATATTGTAAAATCGGAATGTGCTGAACAACTTACAGTGAATGTTAATTTAAGAAGTGAAACATAATAATAATAATAATCTGTAATACGGATGGTTCAAACGCATAAAATCAAAAATTTCGAGATTCTAAAACGCCTAACGATTAATCTTAACTCTCCAAGTGAACTTTTAAAAAAAAATTTTCATTGATCGTTCCGCTTTGCAGCTGCATTTTCTAAATGACAACAGTTTCCAACTCTCAACTAAGGCAGCAGAGAGTGAAATGCAAACTCATTGAGTTGGAAAGTCTCCCTGTATACCGTCTCTTGTCGCCTCCTTTTTTTTCTGTATCACTTGAAGAATCGATTGCTCCGGCAAATGTGCTGTGCAGTTTGCTGGGTATTGAACCCTGAACCTTTTCTAAAGTGCAACGTCTAGACTTCACGTCACGAAGAAAATATCACATAGTGAACATTAAAGAGTGTAAGTTATCCATACCAAGGCTCACCGTGATGATTCAGCGCTGCCACGTCGTGTGTGTGTCCACAGGAGGAAGTACAAACTGGCGCTGAAGGCCAGGAACACTCCCAGGATGTAAAGCCAGGTCTGTGTGAAGCCTCGTTTGTTTACATTCATGTGGCAGCTGGTAACTGGAATAAGATCGTTAGTGAGAAACACTAAACTACTCATACCGGCTGAAGAGCCTGGTCAAATATCCTGGTCCTCCAATGATAAGTCAGGAGTTGAATCTTGACCGTGAAAATTTAAATTGATGAAATTCTCTCACCAGAATGTTTTTTTCAAAATAATTATTTTATTACAGTATACCACGCTCTGTTCAGTTACTCTTTCCATATATAATTAGAATTCGTTGCTGATATCCTTGATACCTCAATAACTTGAAGGAGATTCAGAGTTTGAAATATCCGAGTACAATTTTTTCCAATACTGACCAAATATTATCAGTTCATCTTTATCACCTAAAACCTTTAGCGTCGATACATTACCCTTTCTGACATGAATAGAATTTTACATGTCTTCTGGTGATCATGATTGATCCTACGAAGTTTTAACACAAAATGTCTCGAGCACTCGTTTTGTTACTGTACAGAATTTTAGAAATACACACGGCCATAGACTTACAGATGACATAAGAGACCATTTACAGCATGAAAGAAACTGACTCCGAGTTCTCTTCCACGGCATGCTGGTGAGAAAGCGCACACTGGGGACCCTTAAAGACTTCCGTTCACGCTGACAAAATCGTAAAATTGGAAGTGATATCAGGTCCAAATGAAAAAACTTACGGCTGCAAGAAAAACATCCTCGTCTCTATAAAAACCTCCCTGTCGTCCACCACCAGCTGCCAAAGGATCTGAAAATCCTGACTCTAAGTGCCAGTAAAAAGCTCCGGCTCAATGACGCAATGAATTAGAAACGGCAAGATTTGTGCAGGAAATGTAGGGTTTAGATGTGAGAAAGCGACGAAAGTACGGTAAGGTTAGTCAGCTTGGAACAACTCCAAGATAATTCAGTGATGCGTCCAGACACGACACGAGGTGCTCGGCCAAAACAATGAAACCTTCAAACAATGTGGGGCACCTTTGGCGGTAACATGGGCAAAGGTCGAAACAATTTTTTTTAGAAGGAAGAAAGTAAATGAATACGGGTGGACTTCATTAGAGTTTTTGTGTTCAAATGTACCACAGTACTTTGAAGGTTCTTTGCAGCTATTTTGCTACTTACATTAAGAGAGAAAGGCCTGATGAAACCGGCGATGTTCGGCTCAACTTGTGCCTTCACGTGAGCTATCGTGTGAGTTGTGGGCCACAAGTAGCCGGACACGTCCAGGACGCTGTTCCGTTGGGTGTTCGGCAGAAATGGACTGATGAGCATTTCTGACTCCTGTTCGAAAACAGAAAATAAATTCTAAAAGTGTAACCACGTCATAAATAGGCATTTATATTTTGAAAGACCCCATACATATATTTGAAAGTGAATCATTGTTTTGAAAAGGATCACCCACGAAACGTAATTACGATATAAATAATCAATCAATGCGGGTTGTTAAAATCCTCTTTTTCCCAAACAGGAAAATTGCTATTTCACTCATTGAAATATATCAATCGAAGGAGGTTTATTCGTATACAGATAACTCAGCATCCAGCCCGCGGTAATAGACGCTTTATACAAACGTAAAAAAATAGTACAGGCTGTGTTTTCGAACGGACGAACGATGCTTATAGAGAAGACGGAAAGAGAGTTTGACACAGAGTGTGTCGGGAAGAGAGAAGGTGAAACGGAAAAGGATAGATAGGGTACTGATAAAGATGCGCTTTGCGCATATGATGCTAGTATCGGAGGGCTTTTTGTAAGTAGTTTGAGGGTGGTGGGTTGTGTTTTCCATAAGTATAGCCAAAAATATCTATCCACATCCGTATATAGAATACAGATCTGTATATAAAAACAACTTAAGCCCCACTGGGCCGAGCAACTCACGCCCCTGGCAGTTTCACCGATGGCGCCCGTCCACGACCCGTTGGGGAGTAGCTCCCCCACCACTTTGTCCCGCGCCTCCTTCACTGTGTAGCTGAAATAGCAGTCGCTCATCCAATTATGCGATATCATCACATGCATCAACTTGTATGAGTAACAACCAGTCTCAGTTATTGCCAGTTGTTCAAAACATAAAGCAAGCATAGTATTAGTTGACTCGTAAAAATGGACGTTTCGAGCCTTCGCTCATCATCAGCAATACGAAATTCAAACAAAAAGTTATCTGTTAAATACGACAAGAAAACAACTCAAAAAATGTATGACATTAATTATTGATTAGGGATAAAGGAAATGAGCTAAGATGACTATTTAAAACAGGTTTCGTTTTAAAAATGAACAAAGACTCTAAAATCCGCAAT
>JACJUY010001836.1:101744-114297 GCA_014220935.1 Platorchestia sp. MABIK | reverse complement strand
ATTTTACAGATGACTTTTTGTTTGAATTTCGTATTGCTGATGATGAGCGAAGGCTCGAAACGTCCATTTCTACGAGTCTTATACAGTCTCGAGAATACATTTTAATGAAAAATGTTTTATACCATTTTCCTGGTTCTCTCTTTTTTATTGAAAATTCGAAAATACCGGAATAACTGCTTCGAACGTATTAGTTGAGTAGCGGATGAATTTTTAACCGTATAAGTTTGGATTTAATTAAGAAGGATTCCTCGAGATCGAGAATTGAATGTACTTTATATTGAGTGATGTTGAGAATAGGAGGGCTTAGCTAGTTATCTAAGTTATCTAAGTTATCTATCTTAGCTAGTTATCTAAGATTTTTTGGAAAGCATATGAGAGAGGTCTTTAAATAAGTACACGACTCTTGAGAAATGTTCAAATAACTGTGAACATGAAAAGCATTGAGAAATTAAATGTGGACAAGTGTGATGTTTGCTTTTGACTTGACCTTGGCGTGACACGGTTATTTCAAAGTTTCGTTTCTATTATATATATGTCCTGTTCATCATTAAGTTTCTCCCAATTTTTGAAAAGGATGAATAATGCGCATAAAACTGGGTACGTAACCTCAAATTGATATTGATGTTCTTGAAAGGTGACTGCACAATGAATAAAAAATTTTAGGATTGATTGAGCTTCAGCGCAGTAATACTCAAGATTGAGAGCTTCAAAGGGAATACTGAAGCTGCACGAAATCATTCTACATTGATCATTTTTCCCTGCCCTTTGCATTATAAAACATTGGAAAAATTTTACTCTATTCTGAAACAGTAAAGTTATGAAAAAAAGCCCGCAATGGTTTTGACGAGCTTTCCGTCTCTTTATTATCTAATTTAGCTGCAATATCAAATCCTGTGTTTTCAATCATTTCAAAACTTGAAAGTTATCAGCTGTTGTAGAAGAACGGTAATTCTTCATGCTTTCTTCGTATAAACTGAGGAATATTGTGAACAAATTTAAAAAATAAACACGAAGAATTAGTTGAGAAATGTCGCCACAGAAAACAGGCATTAAAAGGTGTGATATAGAAATGTAAGATATTATGAAAAGATAACTTCAACTTCACTTAAGAAAGAAAATTCTGCGCGGCAACAAGACAGTCACCTAAAACACACAAGGAACTAGACAGTAATATATATAGTATCTTTGTTACTGGTGTTATACTCTTTCTCAAAGGAGGTGTGCTGATAGAATTTGAATTTTATAAAATCCCACGATAAAAGTAACTTATTGAAGCCGACAATCGGCAGCCATGAAGGGAAATTACTTGAACAATGAAAGAAGTTATCAACAGTTGCTCTTCAATCTTACTGAATAGTTCGCGAAACATTAGTATTTATTCCGGCCAATTGAAAATTATACATTTATAAACATAGCCAAAAGTATTTACATTTTATTTATGTTGTGATACAAGCACTAAATATTTTGCATTTCATATACATTACTCAGATTATTTTTCCGCGTACATGACAAAGGACAATTTCAGGAAATTTTTTCGAATGTCTTCTCCCCATCCGTTCATCCCTGATTGTCTTAAAACAGAGTGGAAGCCCTCTTGTTCACACTGTTATGCGCATTGGCTCGATAGTAAACGCAGCTGTAATACACATACTTCTGAAACACAGCAAACATTCGAATGAAATAACATCATTCATTATTTGAGTGTTTGTGCACTCACCACAAGTTCATCGTCCGGAAAATGATATTCACGAGGTCCAAAGCAGCTCCGCGCCACACGTTTGGTGTCGTAGGCTCATTAACTATGTATGGAGGGATCTGGGCGAGCCAATATGAAAAGGTGGTTTATGTAAATCAAGTTGATACTCATCAGTTTCTACATAGATTTTTCAAACGCATTATCACTTACGATAGGATGAATTGACGATTCTCCCCTGCAGAAAAAGTACTTATTTCAAGCCCGAGGTCTGGTGGGGAATTGCAGCTAACTTATGCCTTTTCCCAAAGGAGAGAAACACCGGACTAGCGCCGAAGTGCGTCAAAAATACAACTCTTCACGTGAAAGTAAGTGCTCTTACCCACTAGGCTACAGTGACCATTAAATAGAGAAATGGCAAATTTTATATGTCATTTTCTATTGAAAATATAAATGCAGTCCTCTTGGCTTGGATGTCCGCATGAGAGTTTGTCTCTCATACGAAATGTGTTGTGCTCAAGACTCAGCAGAGCTTAATCGGTGTTTCTTCCCGCTAGTAGACGGTGACTGCACAATGACTCAAGACGGTGAAAATTGAGCCGAAATTATTTTACTCGACCTAGGTATATGATATGAATATTGTCTAGATCCTGTATTTCGCCCTGAAAGTATTTCTTTCAAATTTATTTTTATGTGTTATTAGATGTGCCGTAGTAATGAAAAAAAATTACTTATAAAAGAATGAACTTTAATTAGTGAACCTTCGAAAGCGAACTTCCTCAAGTTGCCTTAAAGTGGTTACCAGATTTGATCCACTGTCGCAATTACTTAGCTATGCTCAGCTCGGTTGAAACAACGTGTATATGAGATCAATTTCATGTATATTCACTGCGAAATTCATTTGTAAAATCTAAAATACCGCCGAAGTTTGGCTTCCCGTTCCTCGGACTCTCAAATATCCCAACTGCTAAATAGTGGTTGGGCACCAAGCTCTTAAGTAAATATTCGACAGTTAGCGGCTCGCTAAGTTCCCGATACTCAACGAAGTACGCCGTCGCCCTGATGCATGGCCGGCCAACGCTGGGCATCGTTGCTGCGACAGACATTCCAGAAGTGCTGGAGTGGAGTAAGAAAAGCCCAAAAACATGTTGTTACAATAAAAAGAGAGTATCTTTCTGACAATTTTTTAAAATTTGTTTCCCAATTAGTTATTCATATGTTGGTCAAATGTTTTCAAAACTCATTTGAAATATCATTCGTCAAAGGTAGAAAACGATTTATGACAGTATTTTAATTACACTGTTCAAAAAACTCAGACTTTAGAAAGAGACACGGATTTTGGTTCTAAAACAGTACAAAATGTTCCCGTTTCTCTATCCGGAAGGATAGAAAAATAGAACGAAAAACATTCGTGTATGGTGGAAACAGGCATTTTCCAGAAATATGTCACGACTTCAATACTTCAGTCTTCACACAGTAGCTGCTGACTTGTTCATGTTGATTTGGGCTTGTACGCAACGCCATCCTTTGACTTTTTGCACCATCGGTAATCATGAGTTGTTTTCAAAGCTCAATTGGCTTACAAAGACAGCCTATTCAGATGAGAGCAGCTACTCAATAGGAAGCAAGCACGTCAGGATATTATTATAAATTAGGTTTGGGTAGTTTTGCATTGAATTCCAAGGGATTCTAAAGAAACGTAGTGATACCATTTCTGAGAGGATGTGTTAATGCATGTATTATCTCTTGAACATGTTTATACAGATTTGATTCAGCATATTTACGATTGAAATTACTTTGAAATGCTGATATTTTGCTCTCAAACTTAACAATATCGACCAGATGATATTTGAATATCAATTCAAAATCCAATATCCATATCATCCTTCGTGTGCGATACTAAACATCACTGTAATTTCATATCTGGAACAGGAAGCCAATATTGACTCATTCGTTTGGCAATTCATTTCATCGCAAAACCAAAATCATTAGTTATCATCTGCGTTATGACATGTAAACTTTAGGGAATTGCGTGATAAACTACACCGATAAGGGCGACGCACCTCACCGGAGAGTTGGAGTACCGACCTCCTGGCCGAGTTCTGGAAGATAATCTAACATTTTGCAGGGAGCCACTCTGTTTTAAATATGGCTCTTTCTTTTACGTTGAAAGTAAAAGCTCTTTTTGATTTGGCCACATTTTGCATGGATACAAAGGTCGAAGTAAATGACACATTAAGCACGCTACAGGTAATCAAGCGTTCAGCTTACTATCTTATGCGATATGAAAGCTGTTAAATAAACAAATACATTCAAGGAGTGAGTAGCTTCAATATGAATTTTGCCAGGCTGGCCATTCAGCTCAGATTCTCATTATAAATGAACGTTAAGCCGTAAATAATAATGAGACCAGCCACTGAGGAAAACAATCTCTAATTTTGAAGCACTCTCCAACAATGGACATTATAATCATTAATACCATCTTTGTGAGATCCTCGTCATGATGAAATGAATTATCATTAATGCCACCTTTGTGCGATGCTTGTCATGATGGAGTTATATGATTGAGTGTTGCAGTTATTCGGAAGAATCTAAATTAATAGCGAAGAGCTCTCAAGCAAGATCAGTTCATGTTAAAAACTTCATGATATTGTTGTGAAATAAAGCATTCTGTTTGTACACTTAAATTGAACATATTTTCTCTCTCCTAGATAAATCGCCAGTGCAGCCTACGATGGACTTATTGATTATTTTCTTAACAGTATACTCGTATTCTATTGATTGCTGTTGCCAGCTGTTAGGCCATCCAAGATGAATGAGAGGCGTTTCGTGCTAGTTGGGATGCACATCATTTCATTATGAAGCCATCGTGGCAATAATATCATGCATGAACATTCAGGAGTCACGTTTGCTACGTAGGAGTCTGCGCAGTTTAAGAATTAGTTTAGTCTAACCTTAAGCAAAATTGACGCAAGGTTTAAGTTATGGTATGCTGAGACAAAACTGGGGCTTATTATAAAGATCATAGTGAAATCACTGTGATTTTTTGAAATTACACTTAAGCGTAGGGTGTCAGAGATACGGGCAAAATCTGTATTGTAGCTTAAAGTAGATCTATGGTTAGGATTTGGTCATGGTTTTAGAGTCGTGCAAAAATTTAAGTTGACGTTGTATTCAGTAGAGAGTAGTTGTCAAATTGTTCAAGTCAAAATTGTGAATACGTCTGTGAGGTACCAGAGAGTAAAGTTTCATTCGTAGTTATGCCTCAAAATAAATTTGTCTCATTTCGCACTGAAAAAATTTTCATTCTAAAAGCCATTCTGAAATCATGTGTATTTAAATTATTCTTCCTTGGACACATTCAGCCTTGAACTAGGAACGATTGTCTGTGAACCTAATTTTAAATCGCCGTTAACTAACTTGGAAACGAATTACAATGCATTAAATAATACGTTGATCCGACTCTCAATACGGTTTTAATTAGCCTTGCAGCATCAGGATTACGGTTTTAATTAGCCTTGCAGCATCAGGATCTAAGACGCCTGCCCTACTAGAGTAAAATGAATCAGTATTTAGGAACACCCTTCCTCATTTTAAAGGGAGAGGGCGTTGGTTTACTTTAAGATATTGCATATCATATAAGATCACCATGCATCAAATGATGCATGGTGTTATGATTTATTCATAATACGACATATAAGGATTTTCTGATATTTTCCTACCTTAGCTGAGTGACAATTTAGTTCTCTCACCCAGTCCAACTTTTTCGCCGGAGCATGCATGTTTTTTGCCGCCCGAGCGATTAAATCGCTTAGGCGGCGAAAAACATGCATGCAGGCGGCGAAAAAATTTAGACTGGGGGCAGATGTCTGATTCAGCTGTAGAAATATTTCTTGCCTTTTTAGTGTATTCTAAGCATTGTGTACTAGTGTGTATTAGCTTGCATCACCTCAGACGGAACACAATTGCTCTGGAAAATGTTTTGAACTCTAACTCGTTCAAGTAATTGCTTAAAATTCTTGTACATTTCGAATTTCGTAATCACAAATAGTTCCATTTACGCACAGAGTGATTTAAATTCTCAGTCTCCGAGATTCCGATTGTGTTACTTCATTGTAACCGGATTGAATTTCGTTTATTTATCATCAATTGTAAAAACTCATTTCAAATGCAACTGCATTTTTTTAAAAAGATCTTGAAGCCTATTTGCCGTTTTTAACTCTAAATCGTCCGTGTTTATTTGCTGCTTAAGAGACACATAAAGCAACTCATGAAACATTTCTCAGAAGTAGAGTCTTTAGTGGTCCTAAAAATACGGGAGAAGCTCTGTGGTCTTTGATAGGTCACAGACGAGGAGAGTTTACATGAAAATGTTGGTTGGGAACTCCCAAATCTTCCATCTTTAAGGAGAATTAGGGAGACCGTGCAGTACAAGTCATTCCTTTTAGAACACTTTGAAAATCCAGACTATGGAAGTGAAAACGATTCTAACGGAAAGAAATTTAGGGGCGAACTATTTTCGTAGGTCTCTCCTTTTTATTGGAGCATTCCATTTCGAATAATTATTGGTGGATTAAATTGTTAATGAGTTCCAACAGTTATTGATTGGTAAAATTATTGATGAATTCCAACAGAAGCATTTTGTGTGGGAGATTAAATTAACATAATTTATTACTAAAATGTCTCAGCTTTCTACAACTTATTTCAAAACCACCGAGATAACATGTGTCATAAGTGAACAATTTTACGCCCCTGTAATAGAAAAATAGTTGTATAGCTACGGATACACCACAATTAATTATTTTGGAATTACAAATTTTTCTTTTTCTTTAAAGGAATGTGATCTTCGTTATGACAGCGATTTAATTTTAGGGAGACGTAAATATTTTCTGTCGATTTGAGTTACGGACGTCCAATGTATAATTTAATCATTTATTCTCAGTTATTCTTTCATCTGATGAATGGCATTCTATGTTTCGCTGAAAATAAATAATGCACGAATAATATCGCCAATCAATCTGCCTCTCCTCGAGATTATTCTGATCGAGTGAAAAGCTCATGAATTATATTCATATATCACTGAAATTCAAACTCCCATCAAGAGACATATTAATATCGATGATTGACTTTCGGTTTTAAATTACGCTCAAGCTCGTGGTGTGAATTTGAGTTTGATCAGATACAAAAAAACTTACATTATATAAGAAGACCTGCTATATGAATAAGCAACTGCCATAGAGAAATAGATGCAGCGACCTTTGAGCAACACAAGAAGCGAACACGTGGGAGTTCGATTAAAATATTTGATTGAAAACCTGCGTCTTTGCAGAAACACAATCAAGGAAATTTAATTTACGTCCAACTGAGTGATTCCTTATAATATCATGGGAATTTTGCACGTATTTTGCACATACAGTGGCTGAAATCACCGGATTTCTTAACGTTTTTCACGTGTTCTCACTTTTATCTGCAATTCATTTCCGCGTGTACAACCAGTCCAAATGTTGTCACGAACTTGCAGTGTGGTAATACCACTCACTGCACAAAATCAGTCCGATGTAGAATGAATTTCCAACAGTACTCTAAAGCTTTCGAGAAAGCCAAATTTTGTGTTCCATAAATCTGCAATATATTAATTTATATTAAATAGTTCCGACCAATCAACACAAAGTTTTTATTTAAATTTTAGTGTCAGTTGGCATTTCCTTAATTTTACGTCCATGGGAAAGGATTCAGACAAAGTGAAATATTCATATCCAATATATTTACTGTCGAAATGAGTTCACCATGAGTGGTAAAGTGTGGATTTTCTTATCTAATCGCCTTAGAATCCGAATATTTAGCATCTATGGGAAACATAAATGGAAAATAATCAACACTTTTTTCCAACGAAATTTTTAAACTTAGTTTTCAGTTCATTCGTTTTTATGAAATTTAATATCTTGATGTACAAGACATTCAAACGTTTTATTCTTCAAAAACTAACCATGCAAAGGATAGTTTGATGTAAACCAACGAAAAAAATTTTCGGTACTTATGCGAGTCATTTTTTCTCTTTTTACCTCTCGCTTATTTTTCGTGCCAGCACTATTTGTGTAAAATATTAAATAAATTTGTAATGAGTAAAACCGTTTCTCAGAACTGCTGACTAAATACTGAGTACTTGTCAACATGAAAGCACTGAAAGCTAGTTTCAAATTTCCGAGCAGTCGACCAATAGTTTCAAGCTGCCGTCGTACGAAAATCAGTCTATAGAGTTACGTAACCAAATTCATGTAGTAACTCGACAGAATTATGAAGTAAGACGTTTCAGCGATTTCGTAGCGATTAACCTTTCCTCACATTTAATCAAAGTAAAACTACCAGATGAAAAATATAACATATGAAAATCCATTATAGAAATTCCAAAGTTGCCTTTTAGAACCCAAAATTTTCATCAATTGTCACCAAATTGTCAATTTTTAGCATGATTGTTGACTTGAGGAAGTATAAATTTCTTGCCTAAGAGCTGTAAGGTCTCCAAATTGAGAGGAAATTCCTCAATCATTTACGAATGAAAATAAAATGTGATGGGTGAAAGGTTACCAAATTAATTTTGATCAAAACCAAAATCTAAACAATATGGAGAGACATTTGGATTTTGTGCAAGCAGTGCAACAAGTGAACTTCTAGTGTCATCCTAACGTCACAGGACTTGAGGAAGAGAAAGAAAGAACGAAAAGAAGAAAAACAGTGTATTTCCAATAAAGATGATACAACAACACATCATTAGTTTTTACGCACTCCTCACAGTGGGATGAGAATCAGGTATTTAAGAGGGAATTTAAACGCTCTAAAGAGAAAGTAGATTATTAAGAGAAGATTAAAGAAAGAAGATTCCCAGAAAGTAAGAGGGAGGAAAGTCCTACACTGCTTAATTTATGTCAAAAATGACACACTGAAAAATTCACTTACATATCTTTTGTAAGTACGTGAGTTATTAATGATGGTAGCAAATATACATCTAAGCTCATGGCGGAAATCTGACTGTTTCAGCGTTAGATATACAGGATGGTACGAATATGTATACGATTGCGACGAAACGTTTATAAAGGCGGCCTTGCATGCCAAATCATTTGTCCCTACTCATTCTGCTGCCAACAACATCAACGACTATCGCAGAAAACCATGCTCACGAACTATGATGCAAACAACTCTGAAAAATACACTAATAACTCACGCACTTACAAAAAATGGCTTAAGATTTCAGTCTGTTATTATTGAAACAAATTATGCAGCGGAAGTGGAGATTGTTCTTCTAGCCGTGCTTTATCAATATGCCACTGCCTAACTTTTTTTCTTTTCAGTATGTGTAAGCCTTCTTATTATTAAAATAATTTATGCAAGGGAATGCATTTTGTGTTTTTTCAATCTTTTGTTGAACCATTAACATGACTGTTATGATGCCTGTTATATGATTAACAACTAACGATCTTTGTGTCAAGGAATTTTTAATAAGAAAAAAAAATAAGAAACACCGTTTATTTTCAAAAAAGTTGATATATGAAATGCATAACTACACATTGACATTTAAACATTTCTTAATATAAAGTTCCTTAATTCGTAGACAAACCATCCGAGGTGGCCAATAGCCGTATCAGGAGTTAATTATGTAATTGAAAAAAAACGATACAAACAAATTGTCATGGAGATTTCATCCAAGGCAATAGGAGTGACAGTCTATAAATATTTTAAATAGAGCTGGAGAATGCCTCGGAGGATCTTAGCTATAAGATGTAACAAATGAAGAAAAACATAAAACACTTTCGGAAATGAACTGATATACTGTCCTAAATAATTTTCAAGTCATGAGAAAAGGTTAGCCAAAAGTAATTTATCATAGCATATGACGCACATTTAAAAAAATAAGCAAACATAGGACATACAAAATGAAATTCAGAGCTTGCTCATCATACGATGAATGAAATGGTTTGTTTATGACAGTCCTAAGCTCAGATTACGGGTATTTTTATTTGTCTGTTGTGTCCTACTTTAGTTACCCCCTCAAATCTTGATTTTGTTTTTTCCGGTTTCAGTAATCCTAAAATGTAGCAATGTAAATTAATTGTAGGTAAAGTTCCTATGTCTTCGCTATGCATCAAAGATACCCAGATCAATCATCTGTAAGTCCACCAATTCACATGTCACAATGGAATTAAATTTTTAAAGTAGTAATGACTGGTCTTACATATCTATTTGCGCTAGGGGATACAGGTACGTACTACGCTCACTGGGGTCGCAATACATCTCTTTTCGTAACAATGAGCTAGTGTACTTATTTTATTTACCTTAATTTACACTGTTTTACCGCTTAACAGCTACAAAATTTATATACATAGATAACAAATGAACCTGTTTGAGGTTTCATAATCGACAGAGCTTAACAAGCTTAGTGTGAAGGCTTCGCGGTAGGGATAGTAATAAATGAACCACATTAGCTAAAACAACTCTAAGCCTTTCAGCTTCACTAAGTTTGTATTGCTTACTTTCAAGTAGCAGTGAGCAAATAATCTAAGGCAAACAGTCGATCGTTTAGTTTGATTTTACAACGAAATATTGTGGTACGTTCTTCTCTATGACAGAGATTGGAAATAGTGTGTGACATTTGCCATGAATTCTTTTACAGTTTGACAGGTTTTTACATTTCGAGGAAGTTTATTCAACAAAGGAGTTCCAAAAACTGAGAGAACATTTTGCTCTAGTTCAGATGAACGGCCACTAACCAAAACATCTTCCTCGGATTTAGTTTTTTGTTCGCAATATTGGATGGAAGAAATTTGACTGCGGCTGCATAACTCTCATAGAGGTAAAGAGACAGGATCACTTGTCGAGCTTTATCAATGAGGCGTCTTTTTGCCATTGGAGTTCAACAATGACACGTTTTCTTAAGAGAGGGGTTGCATGATCGCGTTTCCTGAAACATGATTCTCGTTTCTACATCATCACATCACTTTGGCTGCTAAGTTCATACCGTTTTGCAATTCCTTTGAAGATATTGAGGTATGCCTCCGCAGACTAGACTCCAATAGTCTAAACGCGCTAATACTAAAGACTGATTCGCCAATAATCTAGCTATCTCGCCAGGTGTATTCTTAATAACTGATTTGTTCAGTTTGTACTCTCACTGGTTATTTCTTTTAGCTTTGCAAAACTCTTTTAGTGCTCGTCATAGCCGTGTTGCTTTCGGACCTGACTCCGTGCGGGAAACGAGGGTTCGAGTCCCGGCGCTGGTGGCGATTTTCTCCGTTGGGAATAGGAAAAAAATTCTAAGCACAATACCCCACTCTACCCAGGTGTCTGAAATGGGTACCGGTCTTGACAGGGGGAAAGCGTCATGGCGTCTTGGTGTTAGTTATAAGGCATTTGAAAAACCAATGTTCAAGGTGACATGTATCAGTCTTGAATTGGAAATAAAGCATCCGTAGATGCCGATGTTTGTTTTATCTCATCTGTTATCCATTTCGCATGTATTGACTTGACTTTTTTTGTCATGAAAGGTGCGCATTCATTAAGGACTGATGCAAAATTGACATTTAAAAATCAAAACTTTCAAATTTACATCATCGGTGTTTTCCATGCTTTGGAATCCGCTTTATCCGTCAAATGGCTTTTCTTGGAACATGCCAGGTGAATAGTAGTTTTTCATGTGATAGGTTATACAACGGAATTTCTGTTTCTCTTTTGCAATATTTAATCGACATTTTACGAAATGGTGATCAGAAAAGGAAGGCAAAATCTTTATGCTGAGTACTGCTTGTGTATTGTTTGTAATTGTTAGGTCTAGAAGAGTTTTAAAACAAAGCGCGTTGGTTCTTGAATCATTCGAGACAAATTAAGTCCGCACAATATTTTGCATAGCTGATTGTTCTTATTTGTGAGATCTACATTGAAATCTCCAAAAACATTAAAAGGCTCTGTACGTGGCTGCTGAGATTAATTCAAGAATATTTTTAAAGAATTCTAATGTTGCAAGTGAAGATGCTGATGAATGTCTGTAAATACTACCGATAATGACCGACTTGTGTTTATTTGAATACAGAACAACGCCATTTCTTTGTCTTCTTGAACCCCACCATTTCTATTGGAAATAAGAATGTTAAGTAGACGTATTTAATAAAAATGTACAAACCGCTGCCCTTTTTATTCTTGATTCTTTCATAATTATACAATGTGTACTCGGTGATACTGATATATGAACTTGTGAGTCACACCATGTGTCAGGTGCGCATTAAATGTCCATTTCGCTGGGAATTAACATTACTCTTATATCATCCATTTTACCAATGAGTCAGCAAGCATTGATAAGTTTTATTTTGATAAAATTTATCTTTATCATGCGGTCACAATGGCCGAGTGGTTAAGAGCGAGCCCTTCACGAGGTGTCGGCATTTCTAATCCCGGCGTTGCTCAGTGATTTCTCTTCGCTGGGAAATTGAAAGAACTCATGCACAATCCCCCACTCTGTCGGAAATGGATACCGGCTTGACCAGGGGTGGCCATCATGCCAACCTGATATTAGTTTTAATGCATTTGAAAAATCAATGTACGAGATGATATGTATCAGGCTTGATTGATGGGAATAAAGCATCCTTTGCTGGCAAATGTTCACATGAAAAAAGAAAAAAAGAAAAAAAGAAAAACAGTTTATTTCCAATAGAGATGGTACAAAATTACCATCATTGGTTTTGAAAACATCTTAAAGTTAACACACTTAAATGATACACACACACGAGTATTGTAATACCCATGTCATTAGTCGAAAATTGATTGAGGGCAATGTACTCCTAATCTTGCTTAAACTACATTTGATGATACATGTAA